>PVIR01003386.1:0-89249 GCA_004026965.1 Petromus typicus | reverse complement strand
AAGGCAGTGATTCTAGGATGGGTGTAGGAAGAGGCTGGATTAGGTGAAGATAAAACTTAACACGATTGACTTACTACATAGGGTAACTAATATGTTTCAGTTATTTCCAGCCACTGATGATAATATTGGCTAAAATTCTAAAGTATCTTATAAGAATACTAATCTTCCAACTAACAGAAAAAGTATCTCAGAAAAAGAAAATAGTTTGATGTAAGTTTCATTACTAGGACTCAGACTTTGTTTAAGCCATGTCTCCCTTCACTACTTTACTCTGAAAGTCGTGGGTGTATACTGAATGGGAAAATAAGGTGAAATAAGTGTGTTGTAAAGATTAACAGGGTGGCCCTATACAAGATGGATTAGACGGAGGCCAGAGGCAAGTAGATGAAAAGGTCTCTGGGGGCCTCTGTCACTGGAAAGGGGAAGGAGGAATCAGTGTAGCAAATGTTGCCCAGCAAGAACATGGCAGCTGCTGGGAGCTGGTGTCTGATGGGCTGAACTGAAGGCAGATGTGAATGAGTACAGGAGTAGAGAAAGAAAACCCTCAAGCTACTGGATGTGTGGTGGTTCCTGGTGATCTTGGAGAGTGCTTTTCAGTAAGAGGATGTTGGTGAGTGATGGAGATGACCTGCAGGTAAGCCTGTGGGAAGCGGAGGATGTGAGGCCACAGGGTGGAGAAATTTGGAAGAAAATGAAGGAAGGAAGTAAAATAGACTTGGGAGGAGGTTTCAAGATGAAGCAAAGGATTTGTTCTTTAATGAAGCCTTTGCACATTGGAAGATGGAAGTATGCAGACAGGAAGAAGGTCTCAGAGGAGCTGAAAAAGTAGCTGTCTGCATATTGGTTGAGGAAGGGAGGCAGGGTGGGTTCGAGCCAGAGCCCTGAGCAAGAGCCCTGAGCAAGAGCCCCTCTCACAGGGAAAGAACATTGGAGATCTGTGTGCTGTGCACAGTTGCCCACCTGGAAGTTGAGCACGTGAAATATTCCTACACTCACACTGAAGAACTCAATTTTTAAATTTAACTTAATTAAAAGAGCTGCATGTTTAAATAGCTTATGGTTGCCACCTTGGATAGAGCATGATGCTAGAAAACCAAAACTTTTGCCTTTTCAGTAAGGGAACTAAATTTTTTCACTGGCTCAAGAGAAGAGAGCAGGGACAGAAACTAGTCAGTGCTATTTCATACGCAGGGGCAGAGGAAGTTTTCCCTCACCACGTGATCTTGATTTTCACTGTGGTGCTAGATGCACTATTATACTGTCAATTTAGCAGTGCTTACCTGGATCACGAGACATTTGAAATTCCCGTCCCTGCATGGATGTTGTGGTCAGAACTGTACCATGTACATCTGTAGAATTAAAGACCTGCCGATCCCCACCTCACAGTGTATGGGGCTACTCAGCACCAGCCTCTCGGCTGCTCCCGATCAAAGTGCTCCTCGCTCATGAAACTGAGACAGAGATACCTTTGTGGAAGGTTCTGTGAGAGGAAGACCATTTTGAAACAAGTTTTTTTGGGTCCTGTATTAATTTCTCAGTTAACATTCTGCTCCCACATCCTATGGTCAATTTGGACCTGCATGCTTGGAAGCCAACAGGAGTTTAGTGCCCTTAGAGAGATTTCACTTATAGTAGAAGTTTTCATGAAGAAATTTTCACCCAGAGAAATGGGTATATGTATTCTGCAGGTAAAACAAAGAAAGGCTCAACTGGCATCTGAGGTTGCCCAGAGGTAACACTGCCCATCATTTTATGGGGGTGCCCTCCCTGAGACGGTGGCATGTGTTGTCTGGGCTTGTTTTTCATAGCTCTGCAGCTGGGAATTCAAGATGCTATACTTAGGCAGAAGTCCATGAAGGAATTAATTGATATGAGCCAGAAGTTGATTGCCATTTAAGTACTCAGCCTCCACCATTGCCAAGTTTCCCTCTTTGCAGAAAGAACCGAGCTTTGCCTGCAAACTGGCTCATTCAGGATGTGAGCACAAGATGGAATTCAACCTTTAATATGCTGCAACACCTGCTTGGAAATAAAGGGGCTCTGTGTCTTTCCCCCCAAGGAGTTGACAGCTGACTTCATTACAGAGGAATCTGGAGGAGATGGCCAGGGCTATTCCTCAGTCTCAGGGGGCTCTCACCCAGGAACACGGTGCCAACCAGACCTGAGATTTGAGGGTCCGCCAGAAACTCATGCTGGGCCATTTTACCCCAGATCATCCCTCTTCCTTGAACTCCAGTTTGTAGTGCTTTCGACGGTAGCTTCCTCCACGGAAGGGAGGCGGGAGAGACGCTGGCCCGTGAAGCCACGCGAAGCGTTTGCAGGTGTGTTGTAATGCGATCTGGGCTTCTAAACCTTCTTCCTCCAGGGCTCTACAATGCTACACCCTACAGGCGCTAGCAGACACAAAGTCAAGGCTGCTGTGCTCAGTGGAGTGGAACTTGAGGGTTCATCGGAGCCCTGTCCAAGTTCTGGAACAGAGTCAGAGGCGCTCCGAGAAGCCTTGCTCAGCCACAGGATGTCTCTGGTGCCACCATCTCCCATTTAGGGTGAATTACTGGTTATACTATCATCCATTTGCATGATATCTAAAGCATACAAATTTGGCCTCCAGTAGCAAATGGAGAATATAGCAGGCCTGACTTGCATCTGAGACTATAAGCTTTCTATCATTTGTTATGTTGATTCACTTAAAATAATCTGAAACCGCAGTGTCCAGGGCTGGGGGAAAATTAGAGCACATCTCTTTGGTTTCTGCTCAGCTTTAAGAAGATGAATTAGAAGGTCACAGGGTGACTCCAAAACTGCCTATCATCTTAATGTAAGACAAAGCATTATTCAAACTTTATATGCAAAAATTATGTTATTCTTTTAAAACATCACTTTAAAATGGTTGGGATGAGAATTAGTTGATGTCAGAGGTCAGAACTGGCAATCCAAGAGTCAGGCCTGGCCAGAAAGTCTCTCTCATATGGTTCACACAGTGGGGGGAAGTAGAGTTGAAATTAAAAAAAAAAAAAAAGGAATAGGTTGCCAACTTGGGAAATTGGACCAGAGCACACAACCACCTGGGTTGCTGGCTCCTCCTGAGACCCAGACAATCTGCTCACAGATCCAGCTGGGGCAAATGAGTTGGGCATTCGCTCTCTGGGTTGTCAGAGACCTTACTGGGCCCGATTTCACACGGCTTGAGTTAGCAAGGCCTGGACGAGGGCTAAGTGTGCTGGGCTTTATGGTCACTTCCCCTTCCTCTCTCTTCCCACTCTCACTACTAGCTACTCTATCACTAGAGACCAAGTAATCATTACACCCTCAGTTGGCCACTTTTATGGTCTTTGGATATTATTTTCTAAGTTCTAGTTTTAAGTCCAGTACATTCTGCTGAGAATGTGAGCTTGGCCCAGGGTGTGTCATGTGTGGTCACCCTGTGGCATCTGCTCTTTAAAAGAGCTGTTAAAGTCCAAAGCTCCAGGCTAAAACTCAGGCAACAGACTTTCTGAAACCCTTCCTGGTGACTTCATTTTAAAGAGAGTATAGGCCCTTGCAAAGCAGAGAACTTTCCATTACAGCAGTTTCTTAATTTCCCAATATTGACAGAAGAGCCTGATCAGTCTGTGTGCTGGGGCCATTTTGTGTGGAGTAGGGTGTGTAGAAGCATCCCTGGCCTCTACTGGTACACACACTGAGTGTTCTTCCACATGGAGTCTCTGCATGAAGTCATAAAGATACGGTCAGGAAGGGTCAACATTATACTGACAGAAGGCCCTGGAGAAATTTCTCTCGGAATTAAGTTCTAGGAAAACATTCTCTTCAGGAACAGCATATTCCTTCTTTTCTCGTTATTTTTTTCTCCCTTTGCTACCAAGAAGCTCCAAGTCAATGCTGAAATGCACTCAAACCAGAACTGAAAATAAACAGGGCAACTGCATCGGTGGATTTTTCTCCCCTCTGACTTATCTCAATCCTGATTTCCTAGTAATGTGTTATTCATCTTTATTTCAATTGCCTATGATAGCCTCAGAGAAGGAGGTAGAGTATAGAGAAGGTAACCAGCCAAAGGTGAGAGCAATTGTTCCCAGCACTGTTCAGTACTAATGACACACAGAATGAGTGGCTGCGAGGAGGACGGACCTGCCAGGCATGGACTGGAGGGTCCACCTGCACCAAGGAGAGTGTGGGGCTCCCACTCTGGTCTCCCAGCTTGGTCAGGGAAAGCTATGCTAGGCTGTGGTGAAACAGCTCTGTGACCATCTGTGGGAGCCTCTCAGAATGGCCGGCTATCCCTCTTGTGCTCCCTAAGATTTCTGCCTCATGGTGTTTTCCAGAAATCTGCAAGAAGCAACACTATTAAAAACGTGGGATCCATCGCTGGCAAAACTCTGTCATCTGCTTTGTGTACCAGAGCAGCCCACTTTTAGTAAAATGTAACCCACTCACTAACAACTTAAAGTTTTAGAGCTTTTAAAAAAATCATTATTAAGTGTGGCTATTTCACTTTAAATGCAAAATCCCTAACAGGCCAGAGATCTTAATTTTTTTAAATATAGCCGAGTATTTTAATTATGGATGTACTTGCATATTCTCAGCACACTTCATTATTTATGTAGCTAGTGAAAAAGCTTTTTAATTAAATAGCATGCTGGCAATCCATTGTAAAATGTATAGATGAAGGTTTTAGTATTAAAATGCTAAATACACGCATGAAACATTCTGACAAATATACATATCCTAATCCCTGCGAAGCATTTGTTCTTCAGTGATCTTATAATCTGACCAAACTTCTTTCTTAATAGTGGAGACAAAGTAAGTAAATCATATAATGTGCCTCTGCTTTGCTTGGTTGTTCACATGCAGAGCATTGCATGCACTCGGAAATGCGGTAGAACGTGGCCCTCAGCACGCCCTGGACTCCACACCACCGGGGAGCTTCTAAAAAGATACACATTGTGAGCCCCACTGAATCAGCAGCTCTGGGCGTTGGGGTCTAGCACATGCTGAACCCAGCTCTCCAGGGGACCCTCAAGCAGGCTCCAGGCTGAGAACAGTAGGGTAAGAGCCAGCCTCGTGCTGGCGATCCATCTTTGAGGGACAGGTCCCTGCTGACAAAATGAAGTCAATTGATCTGTTGGATAGATGCAGTTTCCCCACTAAAAAGGTGCTATGGAGATTCTTGCCTATTTCAAGGTTTAAAAATCTGCTCGAGATCTTCTGAATGTAAAAGGGTCAGAAGACTCATAGTAGGCTCTTATTTTAAGCATGATTTAGATAAAAGTTGCCCATGAATATCAAGTCCACACTTATGAGTTTTAATTAAACGTGTGTACTGGGGTTCAGTTTACACGTGGCTGCTGTTTTCTTTTAACAAAATACATGAAAGCTGTGAAATGAGAGCTCCTACTTCCTCACCACTATACAGCCGGCTGTGATGACAGGCATCTTGCAGAGTCACCCATGCCTGTTTGGAGCCTGATGACTAAGTCCTGCCACCTTCCCTGGCCAGGCGACCAGGCCAGGACTGCAGAAGACCTCACTGGGAGGCGGCGCCAGCTCCAGAACTAACCCCCCCTTCCCTGCTCTTCCGAACAATGCTGCTTCTTAAGTACACATAAGCCAAACTGCCTCTCAAATTACAGCCATCTACTTCCAGTTCAGATTTGCACAGCATGATGTGAATTGGGCTGCAAATTATGCAGAAAACAGCCATCACATCCATCTGTGATGTCAGAGCCCTCCGGTACAATGTGACCTGTGAGTGTCTCTGGGAACGGAAGACACTGGGGCTGGTCCCTGCTCTATGCAAGATGATGAGTTTCATCCCTGGTGCAACTGGTCCAGTGTGAAAGGTTAAATATGATGCTTGCGATATGCTCACGAGTAGGTTTCCCACGCAAGGATGTAGATAACTAAGATTTTTTTCTTTAAATGATAAAGTAACTAGCAAAAAGAAAACACACCAAACACTCATACCTAATGGTAAACTGAATTTATTTCCTCTTGGAAAACAATTCCAGTAATCTCCAGGTTCAGACCGCAGAGTAAACATTAATAACAGTAACATACAGGTTAGTTCAACGGATTCAAGAATTTGGCGGTGTGAAATCGTTAAGGAAAACCTTGAACACTCAAAGCTTCAAATGTATCCAGGAAAAAAAAATTCTTTGACAGTCTACATAACTATTGCATATATAGTGATGCTACCTGTCGGACTGCAAGGCTTACAAATATATATACGGGCCTTATCCAGCGGTGGGGTTCTGTTCGGAGAACATCTCTTCGTGGTTTGCAAGAATCTTCGGCAATAAACAATAGTCTCAAATGTTAACCGTTGATATACCAAAAGAGAAATTCTAGGCTTAAATGTAAATAAAAGGAAGTCCAACCATAGTCCCATGTGTAACAGTTGTTTTTAATCTGTCTTCCTTGAAAATACTTTCTCTTAAGCCATGCTGCTCCCTTTATTGGTTTTTTTTTTTTAAATCTTGTCTGAATAGGGCCCGAGTCCACTTGTCTTTATAAGACCATTTTAGTATCAGACGACATAATACATGTGCAACACTTTATATACAAGGAGTCTATCCGGTGCTCAAAAGTTCAAACACATGAACATCCAACAGTTTTGATAATACAAGTTTTATGGTACAATACAATGCTTCTGAATAATATACATTAACAATGAAGGTTTCGTGCAAAGAGTAAAACATGTTCCCTTTTTGTGCCACAAAAGTCATTCTCCTTGAGAGACGGTACTTGCACTAACTGCTGTGTTGGGTCATCGTATGATTCTGCAAGAAAAAAGAAAAAGAGGGAGAAACACTTGAGTGGTTTTATTTTCCCCGGAGCAAACAGAGAGCGCAGGACTGGTGGTGACGGAAGCCGCGTCCCCGCGCGCAGGAGCGGAGGGGCCGGGTGCGCCTCGCCTCGCGCGGCCCTGGGCGGCGCAGACACGCGCAGCTCCCGAGCCCCTCCGAGGCCTGGGCGCAGGTGCCCTGAAGCTGCCACCTGCGAGTTCGAGGAGGGAGAGGCAGGGCCAGGAGCCTCCGGGAAGCCAGACGTGGGGGCTTTCCTTTCCTCTGCCAATCCTTGCCATGCTCCCTTCGCCCTCCCTCTCTCCAGTTATCAAATCCTGGACCATTTTCAAAGGACTGGGTCTCACCCTCAACAGTCCGTCAGTTGTCCATCATTCTCGTGGGGTACACTCCCCGGTAGATGGGGAACATCTTGCCGGGGGGGGCCTCTGTCCGTCCCTGGATGTGGAACCGAACAGCAGAGCCGCCTGACTAAAGATGGGCAGACGGACAGGAAGGTCCCCCGGCCTCTGCAGAGGGTGGGCTGGGCTGTGGCTGCCCCGGGACTCAGGAGCCGATGCCCTCCTCACCCCAGCCCCTGCGGTCGGTGATCCTACCCTTTCTGCCCCAACTAGCTCGAAGCCCCTCGCAGAGAAACCCTCTTCCCAACCTATGAGCCGGGCCTGGCCCGCTCGGCCATGCAGGACTCACCCAGCTCCAGGCTGCAGAGCAGGCCGGAGGCCGCAGACGCGGAGGCCCGCGAACCCCGGCCCAGTTCCAGCCCCCGACTTCTGCAGCCTGCTCCCACCGCTCTCGCCTGGCTCCCCTTCACACCCACAGCTCGGACCCCGCAGTCGCCTGCAGGACGCCCACCTCACACCCCACCCCACCCCCGCACCGGTCGCAGCACCGCCAACTCGGGAAGGATGCGGCCAAACGCGAGGAGCAGAGGGGTCACCCGAGATCCCTGCTAGGATCCTGCCGGCTTCGAACCGCCCCAGTCGGGCTCGGGACACGGGCTGGCGGTGGAGGAGCGACCGCTGAAGCCTGTCCCCCTGGGGCTGCGCGGGAGCGAGGGAGCGGGAGGCGCGAGTGGGCCAGGAGCTCTTCCCTGGTCTCTTTGAGACCTAGCTCCTTGTGAAGCGGCCTGGCGACAGCAATGCGCCCGCCACCGCATTGTGAGAGTCATGGGAATGGTGGGCAGACAAAGCCTGGCCCTAGCCTCAGTGGGGCTGAAGTCCCTCCCCTCCGAAAAAAAGAGAAACGTGACGAGAAGCACCGTCACTGATGAGGAAACTTCATTCCTTCTCCCTTCTTTAAAGCAGCTTGCTTTGATCAGCTCGCGAAAGAGATGCTTTTCTCGTCGGTGGGACTAGCCTCAAAGCACTTTCAGGAACAAACTGTTTTTTATGGCAACTTGTTTTTATTTGTGTATTGATTTTCAACGTCTGAAAAGTAGTTTTCAGAAGGTATTCTTGAAATACTGATGAGAACAAAAAGCTTCTGTTTCCTTAAAAATCAACACAATTACGGCCAGAGAGATTATAAACAATAAAAAAGTTCAAGTATTCAAATATGAAGTTTCTCATACCTTTTGCCATCCCAAAGTCAAGCGTGATCTTACAGAAAAGTTGAAAAAGAATCCAAAAATTTTTCAAACAGAAACATAAGATGCTGTGACAGCAATTACCTAAATGATGGGGCAATCACAGAGTGAGGTGTGATGTTTTTACTACAATCAATGTAAAGAAGAAATCAATTCAACAATATCTTTTTGATCTTGAAGTCTTTTAATTTGGATAAAGCTCCTTCTCTTTATTTTTAACAGCCTTAAATAGCTACCTGTGTGCATATGCACATGAGTGTGCGTGTATTAATCACCTTATTTTAAATGTGTAAGGGCTTACAATGGACACTCCATATTCAAAAGGACTCCAAGGATTAATAAAAGAAGATACATTGTGGTTTTCCAGTGTTTTAACATGTGCCTATAGTGATAGCTATTGCAAAACCAGTTGCAGTTTTCTGTAGTGATTGGCAAGGCTTGTGTTTTGGAGTCTTCCCTCCTTAACTGAGGCCATACGAGTACCTTCAGAAGCACAAAGAAATGAACAAATACACAAATGTCACTTAACTGCAACAGACTGAAGTCACTTAGTTAAGCTTTGCATGGAAGAGATAGGAATACAAATCTCTCTCAAGAAGGACAAGAGTGGAGCATGTGATTTAGTTTATACAAAAGGAAAAAAATGCAGATATAAACAACTTCAAAATGCAAAATGTGTCATGAAAGAAGGATAAGAGCATGAAGTCTTCCTGGTGGGGAAATGCCCGCATACAACCAAGATCCCTTTCAGTGCTCCCCACCCATCCATTTATATATATATATATATATATATATATATAGTCAGTCTTTGGAGGGGCTGGAGATTCTCTCCAAAGATAAACAGTAAGTGCTCATGAGAACAGTCAGCGATTTTTGTGTTTTTAAAAATCACAGGCATCATTTCTTTGGAAAGGGAGCCAAGAAGCAAGTGGAAAAGTGAAAGGTAGATGACGGAGGCTCAGAGCAGAAAGAAGCTGGCTCGAGGCCCGGCTTGCTCTGGCCCTGGCCTCTGGCCACACCACAGAACCAGTTCAGAGACCCCTAGGACAGACACAGAGGGCAGACAGTGGAGAGCCCGCTGCTCGGGCTTCTGCAGGTGCCTAACCCACGCAGGACGTTCAGCTCTTTAGGTCTGGAGGAAACCACTCTGCTAGAACAAAGCAGTGGGTAATCTCGCCAATTTTACACAGCAATTCACAGTCCCCAAAGTACTTTAATGCAATGACAGGTTATGAGAAAAAATATCTGTTCCAATGAAGGAAAAGTGTTTTACATAATCGAGGAGAACATCAGTGCAACATCGGAGGAGGTGGGGGGTGATGGCAGCAAAGGAAGTGGGAGAGAAGAAAACTTCGATAATCCCACAGAGAGCCATATTCTGCTCTGCAAAAAGCCATCTCCTGGAGACCCCATGTCTAAGTAACTGAAAATTGCGAACCATTAATCCCAGTTATGAACAGTTGTTTTACACGAGGGGTGTTCGCATTTAAAAATATCAAATCCACAAACCACCTTAAAGCCTAAAAGATGCTCTGTCTAGGTACATACCTGAATAGCGAGGTTTCAAAGACACTTTCTTTACTGTAAAGGGCCCCATTTGGAAAGAGTATGCTCTCTCTTTTTTCATCTGCAAATGTGAAATTAAGCTTAGAAAGCTAAAAAACAGATGAGGGTCTTAAAAATTCCCTTCTAGCACCATGCATTTCTTTAAAAATATGAGATGCCTTCCATTTTACAAGACTGGAATTCTCATTTTGGGCTTGGCACTCCAACAAATGATTAATTCAGCCTCCTTTTTTCGGAGAGCTGACCGCCTTCGCTGGCCAAACAGCTTAATCCTACTTTAAATGCAATCCAAGAAAAATATTTTTAAATAAAAATAAAAAACCATGATTATCCGAGAAAACTATTCACCTTGTTATCTTGGCGTGACCCTGGTTTCCTTCAGTTTTGATGCAAATATGAATTTTTGCACCTAGACCTTCACTTTGGACATGAGGAAGATAACTTTGATGACGTTAACTTTGGAGGAAAGCTGGGGTGGGGGATTTACCTTCTCAGGATTGAGAAATTCAATTTCCACCCCCCAAAAACCGTGCCCGAAGATTGTCTTGACTTCTCCAATTCTTTGGCACAGATCGGGTCTGTCTGTGCTTTGTAACTCTCTGCTGGCATCACCAAAATGTTAAATGGCAGCGGTAATAAAAATAAAAACAGCTTTTGAATGGGAGTTGTGTGAGATCTGTTAACTCAAAGATGTTAATTATTTTTACCGTGACTTGTCTATTTATAGCCTTTTGTTTCAAACAAATTCTGACAGGCTTTTAAAACTAGAAGAGAGAGCCAGCATGCTTTTTAGAAAAGAAATGAAAAAAAAAATAACAAGCTTTCCACTAATTCACTGTGCCATTAGACTCTCGAATTGAAACTGTGGTTATATTCGATTTAAATGAGATGTTTTCCAACCAGATGAAATAGTAGGCAATTGTGGTTCAGAGGCAATGCGAGGCAAGAGAAATAAAGAAATATAAAGATTAAATGTTGCTGTTCTTTTCAACAGATGGTGACAGAACTGTGGCAGCATGCTTTTTCTTTAGTTGAAGAATACAAACATCCATAATCAATCATCACTGATTAACTAATTATATTACCCATCCTTTTATCACTTGGGTTGGACCTTATCTGTAAACACTGAGGATAATCAGGGTGCTCTTATTTTTCAAGAAGCATATTCCAGTTCACACACAGTCGGCTGGTTTACAGGCTGCAAACAGAGTTCTATATTACCGACAACCTTTAAGCACTACCGCTTTATTTTTTTTTAAACAAAAGCAATTGGTTTCCAACAGGCTGGATAATAAGTCTTTTGACCTGCATTCTTCTTTGACCCTCTCAGGTCACCCTGTGCTCGGGCATATAGCTGACTTAGGAAATGCCTCCAAGTCCTACATTTCATCTCTTGCCCACTCAAAATAAAGCTTTCTTTAAATGTGTCTGTACGGGTCCCTGAAGGCCAAAGAGGCATCCCTGTAGTGGGCAATGGAGGGACAGAAGCGGCTGCCTTTATTAATGAATGCAGACCATTATGAGTCTGGCTGGCTCCTTCCCTGTTCCCAGAAGCATATACTGTACGTGACTTAAAATGCTAGAATATTGACACAAAGCGAGCCGGGCACCCCTAAGGAAAATTACTCCTTGGATATAATGTAGGCTCGTAACAGCTATTAGAGTACAAAATAAAACCCTCTGGGATCAGACTGACATATACCGCATTCTACCTAGTCCTCAAACATTAGAAGAATTTCTTTGTGAAGGCATTCTCAAGGACGGCATTAAACTGACTTTTGTAGCAATCTGCAACAGCTTTTTGGCTTAGAGCTTTTAGTACTAAATCTCTGGTTTGAATCAATATAAGTACTATATCTTCTACATTAATCAATACATTTGGTTCAATACATGTTCTATTAAATTATACTTTCTAATCAAGATTTTTACATTTCGACCCTCTCTCTTTTTCATTCCCAACTTCTTCTGCTAGTAAAATAGTTCTAACAGCGTGTGCAGCTAATGACAATATACTGTGTTACTTCCCCATACAGTGGAGAGAAAACAGTCACAAAGGCAAGGGTGGCCCCTTAAGTACCTTAGTAAGGCCAACGAGACAGTGATGTTAATAAGTTAACATTCTCACAGTCCATACAGCTGCAAAAGCACTTATAATTTTAAATTAATTGGAAGTGAGTTGCTATACCTCCTGAAGTACCATTAGGAATGTTCTAGAATTAACAGTAAAGGTCAAATAACAAATAGCATACAGTTGCATTTATATCCAATCCTCAACCCCAGAGTTTCCACTCTCAATGGCAATAACCTTTCCTGGTTGATGAAACCCGTTGTGTTTTTATAGACCTTGTTTGGTAAACATCTGGGATATATATGTAGAGATGCATATTTGGGGAGATACAGTTTAGTGGATACTCTAAAAGACAAATATATATATATATATATATATATATATATATATATTACTGTTCCAAAGTTCTTCAAGAATTAAAAAAGAAAAAAAAATAACACAGACATAATGGATTTCTTATACCCAGGAAATTTCACTCACAATTTTTGCATTTGAAGAATTTACTAGAATGAGGTTCAACTCTTTTATTATTACATGGTAGTGGCACTTCTGAAAGTGTCTGTCATGATATGCTTCTGCCCCTCTCTTTAGTGCCTTGGATATTGCATTTATGATCATGTTTGCACTGACAGAATTTCTCTCTTTATTTTTTCATAAGGTAATGTCATCACCATGAACTCACAGAGACACTGATGCTTTTTATTTTGACATTTAACAGTTCACAAGGATTTGGGATGATGTCTCAAAGCCTTTTCTGGGTGATACTATGGTATACTCAAGCAAAAGGTGAAGTGGTATCATCAGAAATGTTTAGAAAAGCACAAACTATTAAGAACAACAAGACTATTGAAGTTTGTCCCTTTGCCGAAAAAAGAATTGAACTTTTTTTTAAACAAAGTTTATACTTCAAGACACTTCTAAATAATTTTGACAAGGAAGCTCCCATCGCTTCCCAAAGGAGATGATTTCCCATTCCAATAAATCTTACCAAAGGACTTCATTTTTGTTGTAATCCTCTAGATATTTTTGTTAATCACAGAAAGTAGGATCTGACATACCCTGCAGTGTGTGGACACTGGTGTGCTCCTGAGTTTATGCTCAGAAGCCACACAATGTAGGCACAGCACACAAGTTGTTCTAGTTCACTCAAAGTTACCCACAAAACAATCCAGTAAACCATCTTCAAGTCACTACACAGAACATAGGCCCTCACACACTGAGTTTTAGAGAAATTAAAATGAAACAGATTCAAAAAACTCAGTAGGGCTTGCCTTCTCGTACATTTCCCAATCCCATCATTGCTGAATTTGGAGACATTTGGAACAGTTTGGGACAGTTCCCAACCACCGCATTAGTATCACTTGATATTGGATGATTGTAGAGGATTGGATTGCGCATTTTCAAATATGATCACGTGGTAAAAGTGGGCAACTGTCCAAAATTTGTGGAAGACTCTGGGATACATAATAAGTAGAATTGTATGAGGAACCAGAAATGCCCATTCACTGGACAATTTACTTAGCCCTTCCATGTGCCACCAGTAACAAAGAGTATATCTGAGTGGTAGTTAGCCAATACAGTCTTAGGAATACTTAGAATTCAATAATATATAAAAGGAGTCAAATATTAACTCTAGAGATGAGTATTAAGTGTCAGGGAACAAATATCTACTTTGAAAGAACGATAGAGCCAGTACACTCGGTTTGCTGATCTAGCTTCAATGGCAGCAGTACCTGCAGCTGCAAATACAGTAGGAGCAGAGACATGGTCCCCAGGATGAGGGAGGGAGGGCCAGCAGGATCTGGTTCAGCAGCCCATTTTGGAGACAAGCACTTTCAAGTTCTATGGCTAGTCCAGTGGCTGAGCTGGCCTCAGCGATGAAGAAGTTCATGAAAGATATGTTCCTGTCCCTGGCTGGGCTGGACTAGCTACAGGGATAAAGGACACTCACTGCACAGACTTCCCTCTACCAGGGGAGACAGGCTTCTGTGGGACATAGAACAAGGGCTCTCGGGTTCTGTGTTTCCAGGGGAGTTACATCTGCCTGCCGAGAAGAGGTAAGAAAGGAGTGATAGAGAAAAGAACACTTGGGAAGCTGAGAGTCTCAGAGAAGTACATGTTGGATTTCTAGTGCAGCAAGTATACCCAGCTAATTAGTTGGGACTTATCTTCAAAGTCTGAGTAGACGTTCATTATTTAAATAATGCTATGTCCAACCTATGAGCGCAGAACAGCTTGTAGTATTTTAACAATTCAACACAGTACAGAAATCAAACAAGCACTTGATCCCCTCTTTTCAAAAGGGACAAACTGCACAATTAAGTCATGTATCAGGAACATTAACATAGTAACAATCCCTTTTCTATGCAGAGCTTAAAAACAGCAGCAACATCCTAGCTGTCAGCTGACTCCCATGTTTTCATACTGGAACTCGAAAATTTCCCTTTTGGATGGCAATTGCACAGACTGCAATACTGAGAGTCCAAAAAATGCCAAATTGGAAGAACAAGTTCAACAACGACAACAAGCAAAAGCAAAACAGCCTCTGAGGAATGTATTAAACGTAGAGTTGATTTCTTAAAGACAGCAATAAACTGAGCTACCTGTTTACCTCCAAGGTGTCAACAGTAAATTGAAATCAAACTACGTCAAGCTAGGAAAGCGCACTGAGAGAGGCCGGGGCAGAAAGAACCTGCCCCCGTTCTGGAATGTGCAGGATTCCTGCTTACTGTGGGACAGAAGGCTTTGATAGGCAATACTGTCTAATAAGATATTCAGGGATTAAGTCAGTGCCTCACGGACAGATGTGTCCATGTGCCAGTTGTTGTGAAGCTTTAATTTTGTTTCCCCTGTAATGTTTAATTTATCACACTGGTGCTTTCTAAACTAGAACATCTGTAAACAAGGTTAAGAATGACCTCCTTCCAGTTTTACAACCACAAACAGCGCCCCTTCTTCGTGCTCTAATTTTAGATACCTTAAAGATAAATAAATCTGTGGAAGGAAGGAAAAAGGAGGGCTTGCCTGGTGCTGTAATGTGTTCATCTTGGGCGAATACAAATTTCCTCACTGCCAGGCTGTCGGGTGGGCTCCACTCACATTCAGGCAGCCCTTTTCTCAGTCAAACACCATTAAACAAACTTCTGTTAAATATTTAACAGCCCTGTGTAGTAATTAGTCGCAAATAATGGGAGTTCAAATTGATAATTGTTTAGAAATGTCTTCTTACCAATATTGCAAAGGTCCCACTCTTTCCTTTTCCCTGAGATTTTGAATGGTGGAAAATGTTTTTAAAAAGATTTTGTGATTGAAATGAACCACACAGTCATATTGCCAGGCTCAAGATCCTGCAGGCTAGTTGGGGTGTTTCGCCACCGGCTGCAAGATTCCACTTGCAGTACAGACTGTACGTGTGTGTTTGGAATCCATTGAAATTTAGTTAGGTACCAGAGGACGCTGGAGCAGGGCATTGATTTCAAAACTGACTGGCAGCCTTAGGATTTAAACTCTGGTCCATCAGATGCAAAAGGTCATCTGATTAGAATGGGAGAAGCACAGGGCATTGTAATTTGTATTCAAAACATAACCTTTGTGGAAAAGGAAGGAGCTGAGACTCTGCTTTCCCACTTGATAGGAACAGGATTCCTTTCAACCAAATTCCAATAATTATGAAAAATAGTTGATTGAACTTGGGCAAAAAGCAAAAGAAGTGCCACTTCCTTGTAGTGTATCATTTCTCTTATTGAAAACATTGTTGCACTTTGTAGGAGGCAAACTCATATGATGGGTGAGGCAAACATGTTATAAATCATTAAGAATAACAGGAAACATCTTTCCCCTCCATAAACAACCACATGCTCGCCTTCCAGGGTATTTGCTTTTGTAAATATTCGTAACGATACAGTTTTCAAAGATTATCACACTGATTCACATAATTAGAGTGTGTTAGGTATGTACTCTTGTGTGTACATGAGTGTGGATGTGGTGTGTGTGTGTGCATGACACAACTATGTGCATGTCATGCCCAGGCTGCTGAGTGTGCTCTGTGTGTGTGTGCAGCAAACTCTCACTGAATCATCTACCTGCTTGGATTCCACAGGCGAAGCCCCAGCGTTTGCTTTCCATCTTTTCAGCCCTCTGGAACATTCCACACTGGGCAATGCAATGTGAAGGAGTCCTGAGTGCCCCTTGTTTAAAAACTGGGAAAATTTTTTCTAAGTGTACATCTTTCACAGTTAGATTTAGTTGGTCTCCCACTATAAAAGAAAACCGTGGTTTAAAGTGTGGAGGAAAGGCCTCACACTCATGTTTTTTTTCTCTACTTGTGTGCTTTTTCCCTACTTGTGTATTTTAAGGTTTTTCCTTTGTGATTTTGCATATGGCACAGTTTCAGGTCCTTTTTCTTGAACTGACTCCATCCTTCCCTGCCTTGTGAAAATACCCATGTTTATCAGAAAATTCACATAGGCATCAAGAGAAGGAACCAGCAGGCTGGCCTTACTGGCATATGTCTGTAAGAGGTCCAACCACGAGAAGACTGAGCCAGGAGGTTTGAAACCAGCCTGGTCAACTTATGAATACCATCTCCAAAGGCTAGGGCTGTATCTCAGTGACAGAATGTTTGCCTACCATGTGGGAAGCCCTGGGTTCAATTTCTAGTACTGAAAAAAATAAATGGAAAGAAAAAAGTGTGGAATGCTTAAATATGTTCCTTATTCTCTCTTGAAGCTTGTCCAAAGATGTTTGTATTCTTTCTTGTCCACCATTTCTTCTGACAGTGTTTCAGGGCTTAAAATGGTGGTGCTGTCCCTACACTCTGCTCCCCCAGAAGAGCCTCTGCTTATTTCAGAAGGCCACACAGTGGGCTTCTGTCCCCCCCACCCCCACCGCCAACTTCCTGGCCTTTGTTTCCGGGTTTCCTTGCCTCACATAGCACCCTGCTCTACTGAGCGACATCCCTTTCATTTCCCCACACAGACATGTGCTGTAGCTATGGTGAGAGGAATCTATAACTCTCACATACTTATATAATTTGCTTTTCCAAGTTAATTTGAATTCATTACAATAAAGCAATATAATTAAAAAAATAACTCTTTAACATGAAGTATTTAACATGATCCTGACAGAAAGACAGCGTTGACTAGCAGAGGGCCAGGCAGCGGGCCCGGTGCTCACTGCTGCAGATTCAAAGGTGCGCTGTAAACAAGTGTGCACGGCAATGCTGCCTTGCAGAACGGAGAAGGCAACGGGAGGCCTCATTCTAATCAGTCCTCAAAGGAACCTGCCACACAGAAGTGGCACTTATTCTAATTTAAAGCCCTCATGCTTGCTTCAGTGTTGCAAAATTTATAAAAGAATAACTTCATTAAACCGCCTGGCACTTCAAACACAAATGCAAACCAGCCACAACACAGAAGGAGCTGGACAAGAGGAAGAGAAATATTCCCAGAGAGTTGTTAGGGCAGATATTAAAATAAAGTCTGCATTGTGGTGTGCCTCTCTCTGACGACCTGGTTGGTGGTGTGACTTTCCCTCACTGAGGACTGTGTCATAGGGCTCTTTACTTCTGTCAGGAGGCCTGTTGCTCTGGCGAGTCTGCTTAATAACACAGAAAATCATTCAAAGCAGTTGGGCAAGCCATGTCACATGCAGAAATACATCTGGCAGCACATAAATGAGTACTATTCAGCATTCCTTTCCTGGCTTGCACAGGAGATTGATTCGGAACACTTCACTATTACAGCTCCCATTTACTCAAGTATATATTTCAGACTCACCTAAGTTGTTGAAAAAGTAATGTAAAGAAATGTCCCCCTTATCCTTGGCTTTCAAGCAAGCAAGCAAGCAAGCAATAATAAGGGTTAAGTGGACACAATCTGCTGAACTGCGCTGGAGAAAGGCTATTGGCACATCCTAAAATACACATGTCAAAGGAAACTTCCTTTTTCCCTCGTGAATCTGCGAATCACGGAAGTGCTACAGCTAAGTAACTTGAGGCTGGATTCCTTCACTACAAGGCAGCTTGTGTCAGAACACACATCATTTCATGCTGAACTGTCAGCGAATTTCTCCACATCATTTTTTAGGGGGGAATGCAATGAAAAGACAGATCTAGAAGCCTGTCTAAAAACACTAAAGTTCTAAAAAGTCCAGTGTCACAGACAGGCTGGGCTACCCCGTGTGGTCCTGAGAGATTTCAGTAAGGAATGGCCCCCGTCCATTCAGGGGTCTTACCAATTTGCGCTAAATTTTATTTTAAAGAGAAGAAAGTAAGCATTTAGAAACTCCAAAAATGATAAGCCATAGAGGGAGTAAAGGACCTATGTTAGTAAAGGATCTCAAAGTTTTAAAAAAACTTCACCTCATTGTCTGCCGCACCTTAGCAGTGGGATTCCTGCTGCTGGCCGGAAGACCAAGCTATTGCAGAGTCCCCCCGACAGGCTAGCTGGAGGACGGACAGAAGGACACAGGAAATGTGAAAATCAAAGTCAAAATGCAGGGTGCTGTGAGTCATAATAATCCTAGGGTAAAATATCAGAAGGCATTCTATATTACTCTCGTACAATTCTAGGGAGAACACTTTTTAACATCCAAGGAATAGAAAAGATTGGTAAAAGTAACTTTGTATTATTTTTCCTCTCCATGCATATAACATAGGGTGATTCAAAGGAGTGACTCAGCCAATGACAGGCAGTTTTTATTACACAAACAAATATGGATTATTGATCTTGCAGAGTTGGCAAGGCAGGACGCGGACTCAGTGAGTGAAATCTTGAGGAGCTGAATTTCAGACTATTTTATTCATGCTTGAATCTACTAGAAACCATTTTCACTTCTGAAAAAAATCCTTCAAATAAAACAACACTGACCTAACTGAGCCCAGTTTTCCCGAAGGGGGCACACAGAAGGCTGACGCAAGGCTGGGCATCAGCCCTCGCTGTAGACTTTCACGGAGGAGAAGAAATAGGCAAGCATTTTCAGAGTGGTAGCGGAGGACTTGTTTCACTGACCAACATTTATTTCCTAGGCACTTGCTACAAATCCAATCCAGTCTGGTAATATGGAAAAATATGTTGTGTCCTTTGTACTTACAAAAGAGACTTACTTCAAATACAGCATTAGCAGAATCCTTTGTCTCTTATCTCTTGAAAATGCAATAATCAACCCTCTTTGAAAGAAAGTAGCTCTCTATACAAAGGTCACTTGGAAAGGAAAGCTTATGCAGGAAATACTAGAGGGAAAAGGGAACGTGCGTGATGACATCCGACATAGATTTGCACACCTCCTTTCCGTCCTCCATCTGCTTATAAATCTGCCCCAAGATCTCTCGGCATGCTGACCACTCCACAGTGCAGGCCCCACTCCTGCAGCCGCTGTCAACTTCTCCCAGTTCTCCCTTTGAGTGCGTTCACGTTCTTTCCACACTTTCACGAGCACCATCCGCCTGTCCCCTGCAGAACAGCGCAAGCACCAGTGTGCTCTTCCCCTCTTCTTGTGTGTGCGTGTGTGGCTCTGTGTTTCGTAGGCTTCCCTCCAGCACAGAGGTAAGCGTGCATGTGCTATGTTTTCGAAAACGACTCCAACCAAAGGGAGGAATGCAAGATGCTAAACAATGCCACGCAAAGTTGCAGACTGTTCGGCTACAGTCCAGAAAATGAATCCAATTTTTCATTCTGTCATTATAAATATTTCATTGCAAATGGTACTGATTTTCTGCAACTGTGGTTAAGCAAAGGGCCTCTGTGTGAATATTTAAGGAAAAAAAAAAAAACAGAGGAAGACAACGAAGAAGGGGGGGGATTAAAGGTTAGCAACCAATTAATTTCTCACTTTAAATGTAAAAAGATGTTGGGAGAAATTCAACAGTGATGTAGTGTGTAACTCAGAGAAGAAGAAGAAAAAAACATTTACTCTGCTCTTCTTCTGACAGTTTCTCATAAAATATCTGCAGTCCATCTATCTTTTAGTACTCCAGGCTCCTCTGGAGAGCAGAAAATGGTGGTTTAAAGCTCACTTCAGTGCCAGTCTGCGGGAGATTGCTTTCCATAGGACCCCCGCTGATGGAGGCCTAGGGGAAGAGGCCCAGGAGTTATTCAATCAGCCCGAGACTCTGGGGCGGCTGGGGGTCCTTTGAGGGCTGATTATAAAGCTGCCCTCCTGTTGCCTGCCTCGGAACAGAACGAAATGAGCAGCCTCTTGCTGAGAAGATTCTGCAAGAAGGAATTTCACCTGTCATGGAGTTTGTCAGAATTTCAGGATTTATCTCGGTGCAAAATTAATAAAATACCAACCAGGATTTCAGGCTGACTACTCGGCTGTGTCCTCTCGGAGTGATCTTTCACCCAAGCAAACCTGAACAGCGAGCGCAGCCATTCTGCCTACTCTCCTCGGGAGGATGAGCGAGGTGACCCGACTCGTCCCACCCACACACAGGGCGGACGAGCGCCAATTACACACGGGCTGTTTCACGCGTGGGCTCCACTGCCTTCCGACCTTGACCCTGGCGCCGTCCTCCATCGTCTCTTCGGAATTAGTTTGAGTCTGCGCATCAAAGGGCCATTCTGAAGTTTCTAACACAGTAGATCCTTACGGCAGCATTTCTGCTAAATTCCTATGCTGCTATCTCAGGCCTGGACTTGATTTATCTTTTCAAAGGGGCAACTGACCGCAGACTGTGTTAAGGGTGCGTATTAGGAAGCACGACAGATAATCCGGGGTCGGCCGTGAATGGGAATGCTGAGTTTCAGCCCACGTTTTAACACATACTCTCTGTCTGTCCCGATGCGTACTGGGGTTCTGGGCAGAAAGCAGGGGTGAGGCCAGGGAGGGAGGAGGGAGGGACCCAGGTCCACTGAGGGTGCTCATCTCCTTCCCTGGTTGTTCAGGTGAAGTTCTGCACAGTCCAGGCAGTCAGTTCCGCTCCTCAGAGTGGGTGGCATCTTATCACAGATGGGGCTACATGTGGGGCTGGGATGGCACTGGCATGAATGGCCAACCCAGGCCAATGGACAGAACAGAGAGACATTTCCCAGGACTGTGGCCTCCCTACAGACCCTCAGCTCAGGGACAGGCTGAAACTGGTTCGTCCTGTGCACTTTGCATTGTATCCCCGGCCTCGTGCGCTTGGGCCAGGAGCACCTTTTACTAACTGGGGATTGGTATTGCTTGGCTTCAGCTACAGGTTTCTGGAAATTGCTGCTTTTCTATTTTCCAACTGACACTGACCAAGTGAGACATTAAAGAATGTGGTAGTATGTTCCAACCACACCTTTTCCCTAGCTAAACGACAACCCTGGTTTGCTTTGGAGGACCACGAATCAGTGGGGAGGGGTGCGCTTGGAAGTGGTGCACAGATGGTGGGGGGACGCAGGGTGTGCTCAGCAAGCTTCAGTAGAGACGCATTAACTCCACAGAGGGATAAGGGCTTCCCACCAGTACTGTCATGAATTATAACTGAGTATGGGGGTGAGGTCTTGGTGCCTGGCTCACAGCAAATATACCATTCCATTTTCCTGCACAGTGACCTTTCACCCTTATAAACTCAAAGCGCCGCGCAGCACACTGCTGATATTTAATGGTATCACAGTAGCCTTTTTATATGTCTAGAAGTCACACCAGCCTAGCAGCCATGCCTCGTGATATCAGTCAGACACTTATAAAATTAAGTTTTGTTGAAGTAAAGCAGGAAATCTTTGACAGATGACTCGGGTTGCCAGGGAGCAGTGGTCTTCGGTGGGGAGAAGATGCATCCGTGTGGGAGGGGCATGCGCAGAAGACCCCAAGCCCCGGACGGGGCTGCCCGGGAGAAACTTGTACCTGCAGAATTTTCCCGCTATGGAGAGCAGTTCCTGCTCAGGGAGTTATCCACTTACTCATTCAATGAAGTTATCAATGAAGGAGACCTGTTATTTTAGGCAGTTGGAAATTTCACCAGTTTTAAAAAGGACTCGTTTACGCTGCCTTTCACTCCCGTTTAGAGCCTCAGAGTTGCAGTTCTAAATGACAGCACCGCGAGCAGTGCTTTTAAGCACCATTCATCTCGCCCACCCCATCTCAGCCTTTTACAGAACACTGCTCTCCCTCCAATATGGGAACTTACTCCTTCATAGCTGCAGGGCAGAGCCTGTTACGAGCTGTAGATTCGCTGCAAATATAACAATAAAGGATACAAATGTGAATTCCTCTTAAAATATACGTTTGGCTCTGAAGCTGCCTTGCCTTAGCAAACCCGATCAAGGGGAGCCTATCAATCTTCCCCCAAATGCGCAGAACAGCTCACTGCAGGCGGTGGTCTGAGAGGTCACCACCCTCATGCGTGTGGAAGATGCGGGAGTGAATTCTTTGCTCTTTCCAGGGGACTGATATAGTCCATGATCACCATCTCTCTTGCCCTAACTGTCACAACAGTTGGATGTGGAAGGACTGTTTCCCAACAGTCAGATAAAAGTTTGTAAACACGAAGGGTCTGTTTTGGCACTTGGCCTTGGTTAATGTGAGGAAATCGATCCCTGTGTGGGGCAGACGTCTAAAATGGGAACACATGTGGGTGTTGCTTGTGCCTGTCTGGATGGCAGAATGTTCTAGAAACTTAGGTTTCCAGCTCTCTTCAAAGGACGGGACCACAAAGGCGCCGAGAAAGTGCTTGGTTTTTGCAGGACATTCCTGCCTGCAATCTCTCATGCCTGATGGAGGCAGATCTTCCTGAGTGGTGGCAGCAGGCTTTCTTGGCGACATGGAAGACGGCAGGGCCAGCAAAGCCCAGCCAAGGCAGAATGTGGCAGAGGTGATGAGTGCTTCCAGGGGGCGGAGAGGGGGGCTGTGGAACTGGCCACGGTGCTCTTCAGTACACCCTAGCTGGATGCTCCATAAAGTCGCACTGATGGCAAATCGGAGATGGCCATCTGTCGTCAGCTCTGGGCCAGACAAAAAAATAATGTAATGGCAGCTCACTAACAACAGGGCTGTTGGAGGAGGGAACGGGTCCTAGAACGAAGAGGTGGTGTGCTCTCTTTTACTAGAATAAAACCAGCCATTGATATGAACATCAAGAAATTAATGGATGGAGAATATTTCAGAACTGAACTGGGGTGCGGTGTGATTCAAATGCAAATAAAGTGGATTCTTATTATTGCAATCACCTCTGCTGCCCTTACTTCGGTCATATTAACCACTTGCTTCTTGAAAATTTGACTATCAGGACACATGGTGAAGCAGTGAGGGCCAAATTTAGAAAGAGGTGAGATCAGGTTGTGCCTCCAAGCGTGCACACACCGATTAGGCACTTATTGGTACAAAACTGGTAATTGAAAATGCATTTACTCATTTAGCTCAAATGAATTCATTGTGTTCACTGTGCTTATCTTTCTGTATGGATGCTTAATTCTGTAATTTTATTGAAAAGCTAAGTAAAAGTATATCATTTTTAGATGCATTATAAATGCTATAAAATTGCAGAGTCTTTCATCTGCTTAAAAATAACCTGAGACAGGGAGAGAGAGAGAGACAGAGAGAGAGACAGAGACAGAGACAGAGAGACAGAGACAGAGAGACAGAGAGAGGAAAATAACAGTCAAACCAAGGTCACATCAGCAGTGCCCTGTTTCTGTGTCCTGGATGACTAACTTTATGCCTTCAATGTAAGCCCAATCAATCTTGATTGAATTATCCAATATTAACAGCTGAAAGTGATCAAAAGTAATGGTGAAAACATAGCCCCAGTCAATAAATCGATGCAAATGATTTGGTTCTTGGAGATCTGGTCAAATAAAAGAAATGGATCAATGTAACCACTGAGCAAATTGAATGGAAGTGGCCCCAGCACCAATTTGCTCCCGGTGCTCTTCAGGTACACAAAGCAACAAAATGAAGAGATGTACCATATGCAGTGGGCCCGTTCTGGAACTGTGCACTTGTTTAACCCAGTTTATACTCCTGTGAGTCTCAGACACTCCCTGGTGTATTTAGGGGATGAACAGAAGCTACACAGAGGCACACTGGACCTAAGGGACCAGAGTGCCAAAGGGGTATGACCGATGCCATGCAGGAGGGGCAGGAATGCTGCTCTGCCACATGGACAGAACCGAATATGCCAAGTCTCGACATGGCAAACACTTCCATCTGGGGCCTTGAAGGAGGACCATGTGACAAGGAGCAAGACAGGACAGGGTCTGCACTCTTTAGGGATAATGAAAAAAAATTTAAGTTTGGTGAGCAATCAAAGTTAAGCCCTGGAGATTTGGTTTTGGGGGAAATCGTGAGAGGGTGGCTCTGCAGGGCAAAGCAGACCTTGTGTTTCGGTGTGCTGAGAGCAGTGACACTTGCTTTCCCATTCTCTCCTGTTCACAAGGGGATTCAGCTTCCCCAGAAAGAAACTATCAAAACAAAGTGAGCCACAGGAAGTCTTTCCACAGATCACCCCGAGCCCACCACCTCTTCCAAGGAGGGATGACATATTTTTTGTCTTTGGACACCTATCTTTCAGTGGAGGCCATTGTCACACTGTTTGGAAACACCTTTATGAAAGCAAATGTAAATAGCTGAATTTTATAGTTAGATGCTAAAAAGCAAAACAAAAATGTGCAAGACTCTTGATCATGTTCAAAAGACGAATGTTTACACACAATAATTTTACATGGAAATCAATTAACATGTCAAAGTATGATTAAATGGAAAACCATTTCAGTGAACTAAAATAGGACACTAAGGAATATTCTCTTATGTCTGGGATAGAGATTTTATTTTCAAATAATGATGAATCTTGAGTTTGCCTACTTGGGAAAGCTTTAGAAATACAGGATGAGGGCCAGACAGGTGATGCTCAGTGGGTATCTATTTGCTGGATTTTCTCCACATCATTCTGCTAGCTAGAGAGTAATGACCTCTCTTGGAATGCTTACAGCCATTGATTATCTATTACTGTGCTTGAGAGTTATTAATATGCACACTGGTTTTTTTGAGTCAGAGTCTTGCTTTGTAGTTCAGGCTGGTCCTAAACTCAGCCTTGAACTCAGCAATCCTCCTTTCTCTGCCTCCCAAGTTCTGGGATTGCAGGCGTGAGCCACCATGCCTAGTACTTTGGTTTATGGTATTGATTGCTGGTGGGAATGAGTCACACACTCAGCATTGTTGTATATGGTTACTGGGGATCGAACCCAGAACCTTATGCTTCTAAGGAAGGCGCTCGAACCACTGAGCTAAATTCCCAGCCCTGCATACGTTTTCTTTGCTAATAGACTATGAATAAGATACATTTCTAATTGTTTTTGGTATTTTCATAGAATGCTTCACATTATTTTAGCAATTGTGATTTTTTTTTTTTTACTATTAATGAGGACTCTTGGATATCACAGCATGTATAAATCAACTCTTCCGAGACACGCCTTTGTGGTGCCTTTACAAGAAGCACTGAGGTGAGGGCCAGTATCTAAGTTAGTGAGGGACCCAGTAAGCTACTCAGTGGCCACATTGCCATCTCATGTTGTCATCTTGGATGTCCCATCTTACATGCATTCATTTTACTTTCAGAAATATGATGCTAACACTTTAGCACCAGTTAAACTCTGGTGCAAAAAATAGGCACCAAACTCTGGTGTTGTGGTGGAAAAGTGATTGGAGAAGAAAATGAAATAGAAAATGCTGAGATAATGAAAAATTTCAACTTTAGTGAGATCTGAAAAGTCTTGGCTTCTTCCTTGGAATGTCAAATATCTTTTGAATATGGAAAACATTATATTCACGACAATGAAGAGAAGAACAAAATATCATAATTACTTTCGATTCAAAAGGAAATGAAATATGAGCATCTCAGAGGCTGAAGTTCAGCTGATTTGCTCCAACCCCACTATAGAGATTTTCTCAATCTTGATTAAATTCCTAACAGGATGGATGAAGGGAGAGGACATAGGAGATGATCTCACTGCCGTCCAATTGCAGATTCTTCTAGAGCTACCAATTGAGCAGTGTTTCATGTTTTCAAAGAAAGTGGCCTATTTAACAGATTTTTACAAGCACACCACTTACACCTGTATAAACCACTCTGGATACAAACATGCATTGTGGGATATTATTCTTGGATCAGATCGTCCTCTCTTAAAGCAGCTTCCCTAAGTTCTGCTGAAAAAAATCTGAGGTCTATTAGGAGAACATGTGAAACACTGAACATGTTCATTCATATCTAAAATAAAATGTTCGTTTTGTTCAAAAATGGACTTTTATTGCAAAGCACAACTGCCCTCCTGCCAACATGTGTGGTGGCCTCTGAAGTAGACTAAATTTTTTTTATAAAACTGGTATCTTGCTCAGAATTATGCATTATATGTCAATATCTGTATTTGTGAACTGGACTTCAGATCTGTTGGTTAGCAAGGAGTAGTGGTTGCTTGAAGATCACAACCTCTACTCTGGTGTGTCCCTGTGTCCTAGATGAAAGTCTCAGTGAAATAGAAGTTTTACCTTGTTTAACTCTGACAAGAGAGGTGGCTGCTGAGGTCCAAGGGATGGTGGCCGAATATTTGGCCTCCTGAAGACAGTGTGGAATGGGGGATTATCTGAACTGGTTGGTGTGTGGCCAGTGTAAGTGAAAGGAACTCAGCACATGTATATATGTGAATATATACATATATATGCATATATTACACACACATGTGGTGGTATATGTGTGTAGGTATATAGCTTTCATTAACATTTCTTTCTCTCTGTGTGTGAACACATATATACATTTGTACACAAACTGTATGTCCAACAAGCACTCCTATTCACGTGTTAAAAAGAGGATTTTATGTTTTTATCTGGAAGTAAACAATCAAGGAAATATAAATCATTTTATTATGGTCACAAAATCATTTATGTTGTCACTGGGAAATCCTAAAAATATATTTTAAGCTTGCCATATTAATCTTACCCAGATATGAGAAGCAAATAAATTCCATGCTTTAAAATCTCTAATAGGATTTCAGTTCTTGGATATTTAGTTTTATAGACTCCTGCGAAAAGTCCTTCTTTCTGAACTTTAATGGTATAAAAAGTAAATGAGCTCAAGTGGTTTAAAATTTACACTTATTTTATTTTATATACGAAAGTGTGGACTACATTAGGCTGATAAAATGATTTCATTTTTCTACTCCATCACCGTTGTCTATTGTCACCTGGATTTCAGGTGATTTTTCCCCTTATCTTCACACTTAACAAAACTGCATTATGTTTTTCATGTAGTTATGATTCCCACTTTATATATAGGAAATAAAAGGAATCAATATCTTAAAATCACTTTAATTCCATCCTGTAAGGTAACAAAAGCAAATGAGCAGGACCATAAACCTCTAGGGTTAAAATAAAAATGAAAACACTCTCAAAAATAGAAAAAGTAAATTTCTGATCCATTTTTCTCACTATGTTGAAACCAAAGCCACCACTATTACTGGGCATTTTCGCAAATAGACCTGCACAGATATTCCCACGACTGTGGATTATAGCTTTGTGAAATATTGACTATAAAGTCAATATTTCATCTCAGATTCACAATAATAATAACATACTAACCATAAGCACTGTTCTTATCTACAGAATGGTGCACAGATTAAGCCTGAGTATTCATATTGAGACCAAATATATATGATTTTAATGCTCATAGCTTTGAATCACAGGATAAATCTTGCTTCAACCCAGATCACAATGTGAACAGATCAAAAGTGCTTTGAGAGACACTTCACTTCGTAAGTTAACCAAGACTCAGAGCTCTGAGATTTGTAGTAAGACTTCTGTACTGTCAGTTCTCAAAATGTGGTCCAGGGACTACTATGGTCTCCTAGACACATTTGGGGGATCTGTAAAGCTGAGCCTATCTTCATAATAATAGTAGATATTATTTGCTCTTTACATTCTCATCATCTTAAGAGTGAATCACGAAGTTTTCTAGAGGTTACATAATTCATGAGGACATCACTGCTGTGACAGCCATGAGAATGTGTGCTGTCTTGTGTGTGTGACACATTTTCAACTTTCACTTCTATCAGGAGGAATATCAACAGACAGTAACTCATAGGAAGTGGAGGCTTCTGTGATCTTCAGTAATTCCTGACAACGCAAAGTCTTCCTGAAATCAAAGAGTCTGAGAACCTCTTGTAGAACACAGTGGATATCACGTCACATGAGGCCCTAAAGCAAATCATAAAAGAAACCTGGAGTCCAGAGGCTATGTTTAATTGCTTCATCTTGTCTTACCTACAATGACCTCTGCCTCTGTGCTGGTTTCTTTGCAGAAGGGGAACTGAAGCATACAAATCACTAATACGTGTCAAAGTGGAAGTTTACTGTATTTTTTTCAAGAATATTAAACAGATATATGCTCCTATAGCATCTCTGTAAGGGATGTTAACTATGATTTAACTCTGATCCACAGTTTATATATTAATTAATAGTGTCACTATGTGTATGGGCTTTTATAGTTTCATGAACTAAACTCAAAATCATTTATTCTTTGACAACCATTTCAATAACAGTGCAGTATTTCTTGAAACAGAAATTTAAATCCTTTATCAATACATGTTTTTAAAAACTTGGTCTATGTTCTATGTTCAATTGGCAAACATGTGGCATGATATTTTGGGGATGTGATAATGGGTAAGGTGAAAACTCTTAATTTTAATCCATTGACATATGATAACAATTCAATGGGCTTACCTGCTTTTAGAATATATTTTAAAAGCCCATTTCTTTTACTTATCTGTTCACTTTAAAATAATAACCAAAAGAAACTGCAAATTTCATGTTTTCATAAATAATTTGCATAAACATAGGTTTGTTGTTGCCCTGGGAGACACAGAGGAGTCCCAGGTCCCTGTGTGGTGGGAATCAAGAAGGAAGTGGATTCTGAGCAACCCTGTGTTTCCTCTACCAGGTCACCAGACCAGATCCCATTTTAGTCTCATCAGGGGTTCAATGTTAAAATTAATAGTATTTCCCATTTTAAAGTATTTTAAATACTATTATTAATAGATTATTATAACATTAAACACATTAACATAATATATACAACATTAATTATAATACTGTTCATTATAATCTTATAATAACAAAATAATTTTAAGTTCACTTCCATTGTGCCCTGTAGAAATGCACAAATTTTCAGAAATAGTACCTACAGGATTTCATCAGGTAAATTAGGATAGGAAATCATACCCATTTCTCAAGTAAAGTAACAGGAAAAAAAGAGATATTTTCCTTTACATTAAGTGATATTTCTGGAATAAAATTCAGGCATCTGACATATTTTTGACTACTAGTCTACTGTTAAGAAGCACTGAAATAACCAAATACTTATTGATATTCATAATTTCATTTCACCTTAGGATAGCCCCGTGTGATGTTTATTTTTTCCTGAGATTCAGAGAAGTTACAGCTCAAGGTCAGTCAGTCACACGTGGAGTAAGCGAGATAGTTCAGCTCAAGCCAACACTTTGAGTGCCAACCTTTTCAATGATAGGGGCGTTTCATTTTAGGAATAATTATTCTATTCCATTAATGGGAAGAAATACATCCTGGACAAGAGTGCATTTTTTCCTCTTTCCTTCTCCCTCCCCATGTTAGGACCCTCCCTCGGGATGACAATAACCTGGACATCCATCCAGCTTGCAGCCCAGCGGGAACAGGGCATGAATAAAACAGGATTTGGGAGAATGAGTCCTGACAAGCGAGGGGAATGATCCCACAGCCCAATAAACCTGACCCCTACGCCTCTCACACTGGGTCAGAAGGTCCAATTATGGGTCTGTTCAAGTTCTTTTTATGATTGACAGCAGCCAGAGGCAAAATTACTTTGGTGTCTATTAATCTGCTCTCTCTTTTCCCACACACACAAAGCATCATGGCGGCCCAGGGTGACTGAGACTGTGAATTCACATTTAAAATGCCCTCAATCCCTCAAGAAGAGCAACTGGGTTCACCTGGGCCTCCTCGGGAGAACATTACCTGCAGCTCTGTTTGGAAGAAAAACTTCTGTGGACATTGTGTACAGTCATAGATCTTGTCCTCTTGTCCGTGGGCAGAGAAAATATGCTGCTGCAACTTGTTCGCTTGAACAAACACTGCAATGACAAAGGCGGTGAACCTGGGTTATTGGGTTTCTGCAGTGCTTAGCCGCGGGCTCACGCTTGCAGGGTGTGACTGACTGTCGCACATCTTGGACAGGGGACTTTGTTAAGAGGTACTCGACTGAGCACCTAATTCAATCCAAACAGCTCCAAAGCAACGGTTTATGGAGGCCTTGCTCTCTATAAATCTTCTAAAATAAAGCTGAAAATTGTCAAATGCACAGCTCTACCTGGAAAGAAATGACTCTTATTTCTCAGCAACCCATAGGTTAAGAAATCATAGATGCCAAAACCCTGTTTATTGTATTTGCCTAAAGTTATAGCTAGCAAACAGTTCTTTATTTAAATGTGTTAATGCTAAAAATTATATCCCACAGCTACTCTGGGGCACTGTCTATAAATGTACAACAGAACGGCAGGTAAATTCTCTTTGGATACTTTAAGATCAACTCAGCCTACACACCGAATGCAAGGGTTTCAATAATATAAACATGTTCAATTTTAATGACTACAAAACAAGGCCCTAAGACTGTGTAACAGTTTACCTGGGAGACATACTATTAATAATTAAATTGTATATGCCAGAGGCGGTGTTTGGGTTGGCAGAACTGACTTCTGATGGATGCCTGGTGCACTGTGACCTAAAAAAGTTTGCATCTACAATATTAATCTGTATAGGCAGGAAAAGGATTTATTAAAGATGTTGGCATTTGACTTTGACTCCACTCTAATCATTAAAATTATTCTAATTGCCAGCCAACCTAAAATATTAGAATATTGTTCTTCTGAGTCATACATTTTAATCACATTTCTCATTACCTTAAAAAACTGCTCATATTTCCTTTCCCACCTAACATGCTTTATATTGGAAGGGCTCCCCCCCCATTGTTATTTCTAAATTACTTCAAGATACACTAACAGAATTTGGGTCCGTCTGTATAGAAAATGATCGTTCAAGATGAATGTATTTTTCTCTCTTTACACACATCAACAAAAAGAGATTTGTAACTAATCTCCATACAAAGCAAGACATTTTATGAGGTTTCTGGCTATAGCATGAAAGGGCTGTCTTACTAGGGATCTTAGCTGTGAGGACACCTATGGCTCTGCTCCTCTGTGTGGACTCACTAGGAAGGCACACTCTGGACTGCATATAATGTAGGTATTACTGATTGTGAAAAACTAACACTGTGTTATGAAATCTAGAAGCACAAAAGAAGACCTCAAAACAAGGGGTGGGGTGGCTGATGGAGTTACTGGATGAAGGAATCAAATAGGCACCTGTGGAGGGAGGGGCCATGAACACGTTTGGGGGCTACTGGTGAGAAATGGGTGACACACGCGGCTCCTCTCTTTCCATTTCATTACAGAACAGAAATCCATAGGCTGGATGTAGCGAGGGTAAATAATCAATGCCTGGAATTTTGTTCAGCAAACAAAGAAGTCAATTTGAAGAACTCACATACATGGCAAATATAGAGGAAACATAGTTCAGCACTACTGAGTCTACGACACATGCAGAATAATCGCTGAGTTTTCCAAAATAACCTGTCATTGTTGGGGCTGAGTCAGAGATATGTGTGTTCATATTTCAACTCCTATGGACTTCAAATGATAACCTGTGATTTACTTTATTCCCCCCCCAAAACCATAATGCTACAATACCTAATAAAAGTTTCTTTAAAGCATAAATTTATGTCAACTTTAAAAATTTAATTTCATAGGAAATAAATGCCTCATCTAATCTGTTTTCTACTTCAAAGGATTTTGGGAGCACTTTGATACTGTTGTTTTTATTTTTTCTGGCCAGGGCTATAAAATTCTCTGGGTGTCAGTAACAGACAAGTGCTGCCAACGTGCTTGCACTTTTAGTTGAACATCCTGTAATTAAAAAGCAGCCTTGGCCTTGATAACCTTTTAACACTGAGAGAAAAAAGTGAACACAACATGGTTGTCATTTTCTAAGTGGAAAAGTGCAAACTTGAGAGAGAACCTGAAATGCCATTCGCTCGTTCTGACGGTTAACCTTCCTGCCCATCGGAGCCTGTAAGTGGGCTGCCATCAATAATGCTAATCAGGAGAAATCAAACATCTTCTCCCCAAATTGAGCTGAAGCCCTCTCTGGAAAAGGCCATAGCAGTGGGAAGTATGCTGCAGTAGGCAAGGCATGCGAGGGCCATGAAAGTCTCAGAGTTTTCCAGAAACGAGCTTCCTACCTGTGAAGCAGACAGGACACTTGAAGGTGCCTCCCATCCCTTCGAAGCTGTGCTCTATCAGGTGGCACTGGAGTTTGGCAGGGGAGTCGAAGGTCTGGCTGCAGAGTTTGCATTCATGGTTGAGTCCTTCGTCTGGAAAGGAAAACATATGAACAGCAGAGGTGAAACCCCTTGTCTCATCAATAGAGCAGTGAGCTAACTGTAACGGCACATGTTCAGCTATTTCTATCACTTGACATTTATATATATGACTGGTTACTTCTCATTAATTATGAGGTTATGTCAATTTAAAACATTTCTGGAATTTAAAATCCAAACATAATCAGAAGTCATATTTTATTAAGCTTTTAAAGTGTAATTAGTGTATCTAGGCATCTAGTTTAATTACCATGACTATTGGCTCTGTATTTCCAAAGTCCTAAAAGAAAAGACCCACAGAAAAGTGGTTAGTTTTTTCCTCACTGCTTTCTTTCAGTCTACCCACAAGTTTCCAGAAGTTTCTGCTCTTGTCCATCAGGTTTTTGGTGGCATTTTCATTTCTTTTTCTACTCCAAAATTTTCTCATAGTTGTAAAATATCATTAATGCTTATTAGCTGCCTGATCTATAGTCTTAATCTATCTTATCAAAGTCTTTTCTCTGCTTTGTACTGCTAGTCCCCAAATTCTTTCCATTCATCGTTTCCTTACCTTTGTAAGGCAGTTTTAATTTTGTCCCCAGATCTCCTCTGCCTATCTTTCTCCAGAATATTTCCATGAGCTTCACTTTTTTCTTTCATAGCAATAAGACAGCAGAAAAATATACCAGCCTGGCAAGTGTCTCTTTCACGCTCACTGGATTTTGGACACTGTTGTTCTGTGTGCTTACGGACATGGATTCATGTCATCTTACAGCAAGCCTGTAAGGAATACTATTCTTAGAACCATTTTACAGATAAGACAAATGAGGTCCAGAATGTTTGAATAACTTTTCTCTGAGTTGGAAGTGTCAATAATTGGAAGACTCATAATTTAAATGTAGTCTAGCATCAGAGTCCAAGGTCTATGATTTTAACAAGTAGGTTATGTCATCTACTTGGTAATTCCCAAACTACTTGTCCAGAAGAGTAAGAGAGAGAGGCTGCACTTTAACCTGGGTCCTTACTGAGTCATATTTTTACCATCTCTTATTTGCAACATTTTAAAATACTCCCAAAGAACATCTGTGTCAGATTCTGTAAGGTCTAGAGAATGTAAAACATAATTACACCACAGGGGTAACCAGTCTCAAGTTATTTCCTTCCATTTGAAGACAACAGTCTTGTGTAAGTCCTTCACCAGCTGATATTATTGGCAATACAAAGTCTGAAGAACAAAGTGAGTTATTATTAGCTAACTAGGAGTAAAATCGCTCTATTTGTATTCCTAATCTTTCTTCTCACACAAGTACGAGTCTTTAGAAGCAGAGGTCTGGAATTTGTAAGAAAGAGAGAAGCAAAGCACTAATTAAGCCACCCAGTACTGTCTACATTTCACAAGAGATAAAAACCTACTCTGTATTTGGGTGGCACAGTAAATTCCTCGATTATAATTATGTAAGAGGGAGTTTAATCGTGCCTACTAACATGACAAGGGGCTATACAAAAAGCTTCAGGGATTATGTAAGATCAAGGGCATTTTCTCCTTTTAAAAAAAATCTGTTCCTTTTTTTAATAAAAAATTCCTAAAGTCATTAAAAATTTCCAAATTTTAGTTAGCTATGAAGAAATATAAGCAGTGCTATTTACGGTAGAGAACTGGATCAGCAAATTGATTGGCAGAAATCCCTGCAGTTTCAAAGCTGACTCTTCTCTGGTGCTGCACACCTTTTATTTTAGGGAGCCAGAGGTAACTCAGAGCTTTAATATCATATTACAATGGTATGTTTTATTCTTGTGCTGTACCTCACAGGATGCACGATTAAAATAATAATGAAGAAAATTATATTAGTTTTGCACACAAATCAAGATGTAGCCTATGGATGTGAGCTTGTACACACTTGTTCCAGAGTTCTTGAACCATGATAGTCTTGAAGTAATACAAGTAGACCTGGTGGGTCTCTCCTTGGGGACAGTGACTGACTATTCTGTGTACATAAAGGGAATTATGCAAGTCAGAATGTAGTTTACTGTAACATTCTCCTCCTTTACTGTGAGTATTTTGTTTGGAAAAGGAAAGACAAATAAATAAGATATACAGGTAAGCAGACAAGGAAAAATGATTCTTTCAATTTTTCTTTCTAATCCAAGGAAAAGAGATGTTGAATTCTAAAATGTCAAATAACCCAGATTTAGTCAAGTGATTCAAGCAAAGAGAACACACGGTCATAAAGGCACTTATGGATTATTAGTAAAGACGTACTTGTCAGTGTTCTAGCCTTTATTGGTGGATGCACTAAGTGACACAGATGATAATGATTATTACATCCAATATTTTCAGAGCTATTGTTTACATCTTAAAAACATGATCATATTGAGAAAATATTGGAGGTTTCTACCTGCTTTTTATTTGTAAGTTACCTAATGAGGGTAACTGACAAACTGATCTTCAATAAACTGATCTCCTAGGTTTTTGATGAGAAAAGAAAATACATCTCAACTGTCACAGAGCAAATGATAAGATAAACCAAAGCCAGCAAGTGCTCCGCTCCCCACAGACAATGAACACACCAACTCATTTCTCCCACTGGGGCTCACTTCCCTACTCCCTTTCTCTATCCTCATACTTGCTTATTGCTGCAGGGTCAGATGTGTAATGAGTGAGAAAGATGGGGGAGACAAAGCATTTTTATGACTGGTTAAATAATTCATTTTGTATTTTTTTAATCGAAGGGGGAGGGGCATAGATAGTAACAGACACTTGATGAAACTTCTTTAAAATAAGAATTTCAAAGGCTCATCTTTACTTAGCTGTTTAACTCTCCTCTCATGAATTCTATATTTACCTCTTGTGACTAACAGCACCATCTCAACTTCCAAAAAATTTCTGAGGTCCGTAGAATGACAGATCTGGCTGAGTTAAACTCCATTTCTTTTCAATGCTGATGATCGTTAGGTGAGATCACCAGCACTTCCAATTCCAAGGGAACCCAAGGTGTAGGCTTGGGATGTTGCCCTGGAGCCACAAGTTGAACCTTGTCTCCCCACTGCTTCTTCCTAAAGGTGCCAAAAAGCTTAAAAATTCAATCAAAATAACCATTTCTGCTCTCCGGAAAGGTAGCAGCTGACAGTAATTGGATAATACAGTCTGCCTCATTTATTAAAAAGAGATTTAAAGTCAATTGATTTAATAACCATTACAATATTCCATTAAGGATATAATAGGCTAGTGCAGTCCCTTTTTTAAAATGAAGAATTATAGATGGGATCTTTGGATGAAACTTTGAGGTTTTTCTTCCTCTTTTTGCTTATCTGTATTCTCCAGACTTTCTAAAATGCACACAGTTTGGTTTTTAGATTACTCTGAATTAAAACACACACACACACACACACACACACACACACAGAGAGAGAGAGAGAGAGAGAGAGAGAGAGAGAGATGGGAGGAAGACCGGTAGACAGAGACAGAGATATACAGAAAGAGACAGAAAGAGAGAGAGAACAGAAAAACTATTATTTCTATAACCTACTAGGAAAGATAGCCAAAAAGCTACATAGAAAGTCAGGAATTGAGCGATATCATGGAGTACAAACTCTAGTTTTTCACATTAAACCAGTGCAGCCAAATGCATGTAGAGACAAGAGTTACCACAAGAAGGTGAGAAAAAACCAGAATGCAAAGTAGCTGGTTGAATGAAAAGAGAGTGTAACTGCCATTACCAGCTTGCATCTTTCCAGAATACACCCAAGCCCTCACCCTGTACACGGACCGCTGGGCATGTATCTTGCCCAGCGCTGGGGGTTGTGTGTCAGTGGAGCTCTCACCATGGAGAACATGATGGAAACCAGCAACTTCCTATCCTCATCACCCACACTGATGCATGACCAAAGATGGGTTGAGCATAACTGAGAAATAATTTCACTCATACAGAAATTTCAGCTCAAATAATTATTTCTATTTGTTAATCTTCATTTAAGTGTGAACATAAATGTAAACAAGAATCAAGTCTACATAAAAGAGACTGATGCTCAGGTAAATATTTACTCTAGTATTAAATGTTGTGCAGGGGAGTGCCTGCATACATAAGTGGAGTACAACCTTACTGTCTGCATGGGAAACGTGGCAGCCCTTGACTAAACCTCTGCTCTAAGGAAACGACCTGCTGATCTAACACCAGTTCAAAGGTGTGTTGTCATTTGTCTTTACAGTGTTCACAACCTGGACAGAAGGAACAGTTAATCTGCCCATTGGATAGCCAAAGCAGTAAGAGATACCGTTCGGCTGCTCAAGCACAACACAAGCTACGAGCTCCAATGTGCACCTGTGGGTTAACAGTAGACACTGATGTTTCAATATAAGCTTTGAATGAGAGAAACCCTTTCAGCAGCCTCCAGCCTGTGTCCCATGCTTATACTCCTTTTCCTTCAATAAAAACAGAAATCTAGAGTAGCTACAAGCAAATATTCAGTAGTAGCTGACTTACATGCGGCTGTTATCTCAGAGCCACCAGGGGCCCCTTCTGCTGCCTGATCAACACTACAGCCATTACCGAGGACCAATTTGTAACAGTTTATAAGTAGAACTCCTTCTCTCTCTTCCCCTCGAGACTGGCCAGGAGGGTCCTCCAGCCTCTTTGCTGGCATAAATCTATAGGCTAAGGTCCACAGACACAAACCCTCCTGGTCCATCCTCATGTGGCTGCGGCCGTACTTGAAAGCTCTGATCTGAGTAGGAATCAACTCTGGCCCCTGAATCCAAACAGGAATTGAATGCCCTGCAGTTGTAATTTTTCCAGTTCGAATATATGTAGCACTATAGCCTTACATATATATATATTTTTAAATCCCAGAAAACTATGCCCTAAACCAATTCCCAGCCCTTCATGCTTCACTTTGCTTCTCCTCTGCCCTGAGTTAATTTCCAAACACACATTTATAAACCAGGGGTCTGAGGAGTAACAAAGCAGAACCACACATGACAAAACTCAGCCCTCGGCTACACTGGCTCACTCTAGAAACCAGGGGTAGAAAAATAGGCAGCCCGTGCTGTCATTTGCCAAACACACAGCCAGCCCATTCTTTCCTTGGTCCCCGGCACGCTGGCCACTATCATTTGTTGTGTTTTCTATGGCACATATTTCACAACTGTAACACAAACACACGGAGGTACTAATTTGGCGGCGGTGAACATGACTTAGATTTCAAAGTCTGCCAGTAGATTAGTCACGAAGCCCCCAAAGAAAGGCAGGATTGGAGAGGACAAAAAATTTCATACACCCTTCTTTCTATACCAATGGAAAAGTTCTGCCTTCATTCTTTGGAACAACTTAGCATGGAAATGAATGTGGCCTGGAGAGGGGCATTGGCATTATCTTGCAGTTTTCTTCCTGCTACTGTCAGGATCGCTGTACCACTGGAGGAAGGAACACAAGACACAAGCACAATACTCTTATAGCAAGAAAGAAAGGACACTGGGACTGTGCAGAAAGGTGTGCCAGCGACCTAGACTTTGACTCTCCCTGTACAGAGCATCTAAGTCAAAGGCATCTCAAACAGACAGACAAATAAACAAACAATAGCCAAATGGTATGAAGCCTATGTATCTAAGCCAGAATTGAACTTCAAGGAGATCTACATTTAGCTGGAATATTATTATTATTTTTAGGTCAATGGCCTGAAGACTGCAATACTTTTAGATTTTGTAAGTAAAATCACTGATATTGACAGTTATTTCCTGTCTTGAGCTTCTCATTATCAGCAGGGCTAAAACAGGAAATGATTCAACTGGGGTAGGCTGCATGGTACCCAGCAGATTTTAAAGAGCCCAGGGGCTGCCTAGAGCCCCATAAACATCAGCAGCTTGGAAACTAGCAGGAGGTCCAGGTGGGTAGGGATGGGAGAGGCAGGCAGTGGGGTTTGAGACACTCTGAGATGCAGTATCGTTCAATGCCTTGGCTACTACATCAGCTATTTGAAATAACTGTTAGAATATTCTCATGGAGGAGAAAACACGGGAATGTTGTTCAAACAGCAAATAATAAAGCAAACAATCCACCGAAAAGGTGGCTCTCCTCCAACTGTGGGGACTCGACAGTGCTTTTCTTTGGCACAGGTGGAGAATGGGAATAAACACAGAGGCCAAGATGCCTCTCAGATCTGACCAATATCCCAGCACTTCCAGCTCTTTCTTTTTGGAGGGAGCAATATGGGGCTTGAAGTTGAAGCCTTGGTGAAAACTTGTAGCTTTAAAGGCATTTTTTTTAAACCACAAATTCTGTAATTAGAAAAAAAGTTAATAGAAGGAGGCAGATAAAACTATATTGAATACCTCTCCATCCAAAGAAAAGTGCACTCTTAACTACAAAAAGAATAAAGTGGTATCTTTTCCTTTATAAAAAAATATTTTTCGTGCTGAGAAAGGCCAGGGTGGGAATGAGGATTAAGACCAACTAAATCTGAAATACAGAAACAAAACAGAAATTTTGCTCTTGATTTGGGTTTTTGAATAAAGCCTTGATTCCAGCCTATGCCGGTGTGCTCCACCGACAGGGACCGTTTCCAGCAGCAGTTTCTCAGCAGTGGTGTTTATAACCACTGGGGAAAAAGAAAGAAAACCTTCACTTTGCAAAAGGTTTCTCACTGCCTCGCCCTTAGTACTGATCTGTTCTCTGTCTTAAGAAAGTTGGTCAGTACATTAAGGTGACATGGAGCAGTGACATGCATCTTGCACAGAGTTGGATGTACAATGTGACCAGAAATGGCATCTTCCTAACTCAGGACTGCACTAAGTGTTCACTGTCCCTGTTTCTGAGTGGTGGATAGCAGTATGGGACACTGTCATACTAAGACACCCTCAAGGACTAAGCCAGGGCTTATATGTCAGCTCTTGTTGGCCTTCAACTTTCAGGAGAGCAAGAAAATTTCTGTTTTGTTGAGTGACACAGGCCAGGCACCTATAACAGTACATGGCTCCGGACTGGGACTATTCAATAAAAAATTTATTGGCTTTATGAGAAATACATAGTTAGTTAGTCCTATATCTGATTTCTCTAGAAGAAAATGCCCAGATTGACATTAAAACAATATATATTTCCCTTTTATTTCAAAAGTTCAGTTTCATTCCTTGTACATTAAACCACATACAAGTAACATAAATTTGTCCAAATTCACCTTACACTGCTTGGCTGACTCACTTCCTGAAGGAAGATCTAAATGCTACAGAAAACAGCATGCACCAAAATAACTCTCTAATTGATCAGCTGTCTCAAGCAGCCATAGTGTCAAAATTTATCCCTTCTTTCAAAAGGAACAACATCAGCATGCATTTTGTGTCTCAAATACAGAAAGGCACCATACAAAAAAGGAATAACTACCTTTTACTTGTCCCAACTCATAGGGACGTCTTTCCATCATCCATCCATGACCCATAAACAATTTTTCTAAATAGGTTCTATTCTTATAAAGGTCCAGTCACTTAACTAATTAGTAAAGTCAGATGTGTGCATTTATTACACTCTTTGCTTAAAATTTCTCTCATTTGATATCATGCACCTACTACAAATGGAACTTCTGACACTGGAGCAAGCAAAGGTGTATTTATCTTTGAGTACTATACAAAAAGGAAAAAAAACCCCACACAAATTGGTAAAATCGGAAGCAGATAGTTTGTGAAGCATAAACTAAATGTAACCTGCCTTGGAGTTAAATCTACCAGGAAAACATCTCTAAAAACTGAGATGGTGCGAGAGTCAATACTAATTCCACACAGCGGTGGGCAACCACGCGAGCTGTGTACCAGACCCAGCGCTTCTCAGACGTGTTTTCCTTGCGCTGTGCTGAGCTCACGGCACAGGTCAGGGCCTTTCCTTTTCTTTTTTAATCTTCTGCTTGGCATACGGCCACTAGTTATGTGAAGGAGAGTCTCTGATCACTGAAAGCTGTTTATCCTTGCTAGAAAGCTCAGCCTGCTACTGCCGATGATTTAACAAGACACACAAATCAAACAAAAGAAACACAGTGATGTTCAACACCTTCTGCAGATGTTGTGGGTCTTGACAAGCATATGTTTAAGGTGAAATTTAGTTGGGTATTTTCAAAGCTAATTATCTGTCTCAGAAACTATCTTATTGATTAATTATTTTGTGAACACCTAAATGGTGTTTGGAATCTTAATCCACCAAAAAGCATAACACATCTCTGAAATGGCTTATGAATGTAGGAGGGAGATAACAATCCCTCATACTCTGGGGGGACTTTGTCACCCTCCTCTTCACTTGGTAGTGATACTAGGAGAAACTATTAAGCTCCAATTCAAAAATCACCATACTGCACGTTCTTTGCAAATGAGTCATATTTTTATTGTTCTATTGTTGTGACCTTAGCAAGTTGGCCTTGAAAAATTAAAAAAAAATGTAATGGCACCATAAATGCAGTAGCATTGCTAAAAACAGTTTATTGGAAAATGTGCCATGAAACTTGAATTCTCCTAATCAAACGATGCCACCCCTTAGAGAAATTTTCCTCTGCATTATTAAAGTGATATACTGTAGTACTAGTTAGAGCTCCATAACCTTTAAATTGCCTGATTGTAATTAAGGCCACTAGTTTTATTTAGGAAGGTTCAAGGAGGCTCAATTTAAGTTGGCTTAACTAGTGTGAATTTAATGTCATGCTGCCAGAAGGCAGAGGGGCACTCTGGCCTGGCGGCTCCATGGCACATACAGCTGTGGGGTCACGTATTCTAAATTAAGTCCAGATTTAAAGAAAGTGCAGCCATCGGGAGCAGCTGGATGTGTGCAAGTGCACGTCCAGATGACGGCGTCTGAACATCAATGCTCCATTCTTTCATTCAATGGACTGGCCGTTTTCCAGGTGGGGAGTCTAAATACACTTGACCATTTAATGGGTGAGTAGGGGTTCTACAGTTATTTTTAAGGGCCTAATCATCAATTGTAGGAGAGATGGAGCTTAAGTAATGGCCAATCTGTTTTAATTATTTAAAATAAAATACATATATACCAGAGCTTTAAAGGCAGGAACATTACCACGAAGAAATATTAAGAGGGAAAACTTAGTTAAGAAATATGGGGAGAAGAAAAGGGTTATTAGTCTCAGAGGCCCCTGACTGGAATACACAGAACAATACATAATCTTCACCAAAAGGGCAGCAAGTCAAAGACTGAAAACAACAGTGACAACAGCAACAAAAACAACAGCAGCAGCAACAACAACAACAACAACAACAACAGAAAGTGAGAGCAAATGAAGGTACTCACAGCGCAGATCAGAAGCAGCTAAGGGTCGCAGCAGAGAAAAAACGCCTAGAGATTTGACCCATGTTCAAATTTTTACTGGACGTGATCTTGAAAACATTCATCTCTGGGCAGAATGCTGGCAATTTTCTGTAGCTCCAGCAGCAACAATGATAAATGAATTTCTTTACAGCCAAGTGGCTCAAGCAGCCAACGACTTTACCATTATATAATTAATAACAATAAGCAATTAAACAGAACAGCAGGTTACAACTACAAGGTGTCAAAATATATTAGCAAAGGAAAATAACTGCAATGAGACATTTAAAAGAAAAGTAGGTGTACAGTGTGTGAATCCACATGCAATATCTTCTCTCAGGCTGTATTTTGGATAAGGGTTTTATGCACAAAGAGAAATAGAGAATGACATAGAACTACTCTAAGCTGATTAGTATCCTTCCAAAAACAAATAACATTTCTCCCAACGTTCAGAGAAATGGGAAATGTGATATGGGAAATGCGATTGTGAAGGCACAGGAGACTTGGCTGACCGTTATTTGGCATTACCTATTTACTAAGAAATGTTCTAATAAAGACTTCGCAAACTATATTTGTTGGGTCAAGCATTTTCAAAGAACTCAGAATATTTTGTAGGTTCTTTTTGTTTTCCATGTGAAGAGCTGGAGAAGCAGTAAACTAGAAAAGTATATGAGGAAAATCTCTTTGGTTTCATGTGTGAGCTTCAGATAAAGGTGAAAAAATGGGTTGGGAGACAATTTCACTATGGGTTGCTTTAAAGATGACAAAATTGAAGACCAGAGATATTAAATAATATGCCCTCAAAGTGCAGAAATTCAGGCTTCCTGGACCCAAGACTACATTGGCCCACCCAACTCTTACTTTAAAATTTTTTTTCTCAATCTTGAATATCACAGTTTAAATAATCAGTTAAAAGAAACAAAAGTAATTATTTTCTAGATGACTTGGTGATGTGCAGGGAGCCATTTATATTTCCCTGCCACCTGACTCATCCAGCAAGCTAGACTGTATTCCAGTCTGCCTCTCAAACCCGGGGCTAAGCCACAACTAGCAGTCTCTGTCACCAAATGAACGCTTTCTTCCTCTTTCTGGAAAGCGAAAGTTTAGCTAATATGCAGCACCTACTGGAAAATGGGAAAATTTTGGCAAAGGTAAATTTCCCCTTTTCTTTAGATTCTCCAGAGGAGCTAAGAATAACCTGGACACAGACACTTTGCTGTGAGCTGTCCAACCAGAGTAATTTTCCTGATTGTACATTCTGTGATGTAATGATTGCACATGGGTGTGTGTCTTCTCTCATTGGCAGGAACCCAGAGACTTAGTGAAACCACCACCAGAAACTATGTGGAGCCTGGGCTGGAGCGCCCTTTCATGGAATTAAATGCTGTGGAAACAAATACTGATCTAATTGTACTCTGCCCATGACTAATGATAGTTTTTTAAGTTCCTGAAGTGTTCCCTGTTAAGTTTCTAAATGAAGTATTTGGGGAAACACTGAGACTGCACACATTTTCCCAAAGTGTGAGACTTAGTAACCCCACAGTTTGTTTGGAAAACAGGTTAGCTGCGTTGTTCCTAACTTGCTTTTCTCTCTTGGGCATCACTGTGGACACACAATATCCAGACTCTATGCTGGAGTCGAGATGTTACTGGCATATCGGTGAATCATATTCATGTCTATTTCATTCTTCCTTTTTCTGTCAGTCGAGAGCAATGTTAGAGTGCTGTGATACAGTGCAATGGGAGAGGAAAGGAGGGGGGAGAGAGAAGAAAGACAGAAGGAAGGAAGGTCAAGAGATTTACATGAGGAAGATTTGTCTCACTTTTTTTGAATTTGGAAGTGTAGTGGAAAGTTAATGTCTACATGTTTTGTTAGGTCAAAACCAAAGGTAAAAACTATGAAATATGGTCTAAAAAACCATGGATGAGTTAGTAGGTGTGACTGTTAAATAAAGAATGAGACACAATAATTATGGATAGCTCTCTCTCAGGTAGTAATTCCTTATATTACTTTCTGCAAAACGATTAAACACTCCTAAGACTATAATTACAAATCATAAAGATGTTTTGGGCACAGTAAATATTTAACCCATTATCTTTATAATAATTTTTTTAAAAACCTGAACCAGCTCAATCAAGATCGGTCTTAAAAATTTAAACACTGTATACTGTGTCAATATAACAAAGGACAATAATGAATCTCTCACAAAAGGGAATCTATTGAAATAACGTCACTAAAATATCTATTGTTGGCCTTAAACACTTCATATATTTAAGGGCTCTGCTTCTTCTGCATGGTATGTGTTGCAATCAGCAAGGAATTCCAGTGTTGTCTTTAAGAAGCTAAAGTTCCACACACAATTGTATAGTTGATTTTCTTCCTGAAAACAGGTCACATTTAATTCACTTCTCAGTTTCAGAACAACACAGGAGTTGAGCATAAAGAGACCTATAGTGGTGTCTTGGTTTCTCACTTGTCATTCGCTTCTGAAAAGTGACAATAATACTTGTTTTCTTAAAGACAGAGATTAGCATGAGGATTTTTATATTGGACAATGTGGAGAAAGCCAAATACCGTATGAAACTTTGTGACAGAGTAAGTGTTGAACGAAACAGGCTAGCTGCGATCTGATTTGATCTGAATATTGGATGGAAAGGCAGTCCAGAAACTAAAATAACAAATGAACATAGATTAGCACTATATGAATGGGTGAAAATGGTAAACTGGAGCACATATTTTTAGTATGCTTTAAATTAATCACCATACTGAGTGTACACAGATACTTAGACAAAAATACCCAGTAATAAAATAAATATTGTTCTCATGAATAGGAAGAGAACTTCCCTTAATGAAATATTGTTCAAACTACTTCAGAGAATTCAAAATAAAACACAATTTAAGAGAAGTAGACATAACTTCAGGACTTTATAGGAAGGCACCTGACTGGTGATGAGAAGACAAATACCTTGTTGGCCGAATGAGTCCACTCAAAATGCTCCACCATGACCACACACAACCAGAAGAGGGGACACTTGTCAAAAAGAAAGCTCAGGGCCAAAAGAGAATGCAGCCAAGTGACACGTGGGACCTAGAATCTGAGCATTGCTCTTCTTAAATGAGTGTTAGAAATTTTGTCTTAAAGTGAAAACAGAAGGGACATTCCAAATCTAACTACTCACTCTGACCTTAGTTCACCCGACTAGGTCTAAATATGAGCTCATCTATCACAAAAGATCAAGCTTTGCTCTCAGGCCAACACAAGTCCTCAGCAAGTAGCTGAAGGAACTGTCTACACAAGTCAAACTCCAGCTCTTTCATTTCCTCCCCAAAGGGGCTTTTATCACTGCTGACTTGTAATGAGTGTACAGTTCCCTCCTATTATCTTTGCCTGGGATGGTTTTAAGTATAATAACTACACATCTACAATCTCTTACAATTTTTACAATATATCTGTACACATCAATTCTCAGTTAATCTACTCAGTAACATGAGTTGATCCAAGTATCCCAAATCCTTATAAGAACTGTGCATTTGCTCCATAACACACGAATAATTACTGGTGGAGCTGGGCTCAGATCTTCAAAGCTCCAGATTAGGGGGACACAAATAATTAAATTCCAATTTAGGGCCACATTTTTACTGGAGTCATCTGCAATATTTAATTTATTACATCCCTCAGCTTAGAAAGACAGGAGATCATCCAGCATCTTGTAATGATAATGAGCATTTAGGTTAGCCAGTGAATAACAATAGGGAGAAAGATTAGAAAGCTGTATTTGGTCCTTTCTGATTGTCTTACTAATCAACCATAACACCCTTTTAAAGTGTGACTGAGACCCAGCGTATGATATTTATTTTGTTGCTGTTAACTGTTGAATGTATCATAACTCAGTCAACAGTTTAGCATTCAAGAATATGACTAAGTCATGAGGAACTAACATCTCAATTTTGCTGATGTGGGTAAGAAAGTTGATATGATTCATTTTATTAACAAAATCTGTTTTGAGAAACCAAAAAGAGGCATTTTCAAACTGCATGAAAGAAACAGGCGTTTGTTTCCCAACAAATGGTACCAGTTACGTGGCTGTTTTCTCTTGATTTCGTGTGGAGACTTTCACATAGACTGTTAAATCGTACTTACTGAGTTGATTTTAAAAAATACCACTAAAACCATATTCTGCACTGCTCAAATGACTGGAGTTAACAAAAACAAACAAACCCTCTCCAGTCCTCAGAAATGTAAATAAAAAGTTAGATTTCCCTCTACTACATTTGATTGCATTAATTGATGTTTTAAAAAAATTGGTTGAAAATAAAGCCCAGCAGTAGCATTTTTCTTTCTTAAATCACAATAGCAGAACATTACAAACATTACCAAAAGGTCCCCTGGTACGATTGTAAAGTTCCACTCTGGCAGTAAAATGCATCTACTGTGTGTTCTTCATTTCATCTCCACCCTCCCAAATATATAAGAAAGCAGGTCACAAATGCAATTAAGCTGGTTTGTGCATTGCTTACATATTAATTTCCAATGAATACTCAGAATTAAATAGTCAAACACTACGTCTTTTTTTTTTTCCAATATGAAAAAAACCCACCCAAATCTTCTTATTCTAACATAGGGCCTGAATTTTCATAGCAGTTGGACCATTATGATTTGGTCCAGTTCTGTGATCTGTCATTTTTTCTTCAGCCACAAAAAGTTGCTTTCGTGGTGGGAGGGACAATCCTGCTGGCACATGTGGTGCACACATGAGCAAACACTGGTCTTTACCACAGGCTTCCAATGCCTTTCCCTGGAGTGGGTAGAAGATGGCATTTATAAAACTACACGGAGGTATTTATCCCCAAAACCTTTGTCTCCTGCCATTTGGGGGAATAGTTTGAATCGCTCAGTAGATGGATACCCAGCCCTGCCACTAGTGAATTTGAGCTTGCATCATAAGTTACTTAATCCTGCCCTAACCAAAGAGGATCTAAAGTGAGCAAGGAGGGTTATATACATGTTACTCCTTCAGATGAATATAAACTTCATGTATCGCAAACATACTAGGAAAATAAAATTTTAAAAATACATAGCAGGTATCAAGCACAAAGCCCGGCCAATAGTGACACTTCACTATTGTAAAGTGAACACAATAGTGTTGGTTGCTTTTGATATAAAGCATGATACACACGTTTGCTCCATTTGTGGAGATATTTTATATCAATTGTGTTTAATCTTTAAAAATCATTTATTGATTTTGTTACTGTACATTTTTCCTTCTCTCATCTGTATAGGGAAAAGAAGGCAAACATGGGAAGCCAGAAGGTGTGGGCCAGAGAGAAGCCTTGGTTTCAGTGTGTTGAAGCAAGAGAAAGAGAGAAGGCAGAGTTCACGCAGGACCACTGAGCCTGCCCAGCAGAACGCGGTCAGTGGGGTGTCAGTCAGGAGGGCCTTCAGAAAGGGGGGACCTCCTCGTAGTCTCTGGCTCCTGGAGGTGAGTTCCCCTGGCCAAGTTCCTACCATGAGGGAAGATCCAGCAAAGACCTTGGTTAGTTTTTAAGTTTAACCCAGACATTTGAGGACATCTCGGCAAATGGCAATGATAGACTTTAAGACAATGCCCTGTATATGTTAAATTATTGACTTTAGGAAATTTCTTCCTCTCCTAGGACTACCAGAACAGCAGTGGCTACTTTTTCTCCTCTTCCTCCTCCCATTTAAAGTGTGTCCAGCTGCGTGTGGGCACACTTATGTGTGAGCATGGAGGGGGATGATGTTTTGCTAATAGATCAGCGTATTTGTTCAAGTAACAGAAAATGAGTCCAGAAACAAGGAGGAGAAGCAGAATTCATTTCGTCTCCGAATTCCTACTATACTTGGTAGGATTTGTAGGCCTGCATCGTAAGCTCCCATAGCATAAATCCAGATCTTCTTTCTCCTGCATGATGTATTTCTTCTTGGTCATCCTCTTTACCTTTATCATTCATTGGGCTTGTTCTCAGGATAATCGTAGCTTAGTTTTTTGGTGCAGTGAGTGCTTCAACCAAGGGCACAGAACAAGGAGGGAAAGGAAGAGAGGGAGGGATACTGGAGAAGCTACATGCCACGCGGGATCTGCAGTCCACCCTGGGAGTGGGGAGGCCCCTGGGTTGGTTCTTTGTAACCCTGAGCAAGTGGGCATGTAGCCGAAGAAATCCCCTCAAACATATCCTTCCTCTTTTTGATTTTCACCAGCCCAAAAGTGAAAAATAAAGAGACAGTGTATTTAGTTTGGCCATCTATCTAAAATTAACACTATTTTGCCTTGTCTTACTGCCTGTTAGTGCACTTGGTCACCTACATTTTCTCTCAAGGGGCAGAAAAACAGCAGCCAGGTCTTGCCCAGTGCATTCAACATTTACTTACTATCATTTCCAAGGTTTGACCTTAACTTAGTCACACACATTTTCCTGTCTTACATCTTAAAGACTCCAGTGGAGAGAATGGGATTAAAAAGAATGGTCTTAATAAGAAGGTGAATGCTACTGCTTTCCAACCACTCCACACTGTTCCCCATCAGAATTCTCTTTCTTTAGATGCCACCTCATGGTGACCTCTAGAAATCAGAAGACACTGGAAGACCCCAAATAAAATAGAAAAACTGAGGATTAAATGGAGATTAAAAACTCAAATAAAAGTTGCTAGGGAAAAACGCATTTTAAAAATTGAGTGTGAAATATCTGCGTTGGATATCTGCAATACGTGCGTCTCCCAAGACCTTTACCCCTTAACCAACTGCTATAATATCTGACCAGCTGTTCTCAGTAAAACTGACATCTTGGTCAGTCGATGAACAATGCACAGACAGGAAAAGGTGCCCAGCACCCTGCATGCCATGTGCGGCTCTCCTCTTCTCAGGGGCCAAAGTGCCTGTTCATTAGCCTCTGTGACTCACGCTTCCCCAGATCCAGCTCCGGTCTTCTCATTAGCGCTGAGCTCCCTGCCTTTAAGAAGAGCGCAGATGTCAGGCAGGCCTGACCCAATATCGCGCTGATCAGCTGCTGTTTACTTTCCTAAGCCCGAGGTTTAGTGCGTCTTGAGGGAAGGCGGGCGGTGGGATTCTTCTCCGGCCCTCCTGTCCTCCTGAAGTAATGGAATGCATGACAGGCTCACAAATGGCCTGAGCCCAGGGCCAGCCGCAAATCGGCGTTAGGAGAGGGCTGCTGTTTTCCATGAGAAGCTTCCCTGAAGGACAAAGGGTCCAGACTGCTTCTCTGGAAATGAGATCCATAGGAGCTCTGGTCCCCTGAAACAAGCGGCATGCCTTGGCACATCCAGCCTGGGGCAAAGAGCCCACTCTCCTCTCTTCTTCAGAGAACGTGCTTTGTGTGGAATTAAATACATAACTATATGCGTACATATATGCATACATACATACAAATATGAAACGCATCTCTTTAATAATCTGAAGAAATCATCTCAGCTCGTGGATGAGGCTGTCGTTAGGGGCCTGTGACAAAGGGGCCTGTGGGTTTTCTCTTTACCTTTGATCTGCATCATGAAATGTTAATGTCTGCCTCACTGCAGCCCCTTCTAGAAATGCACCCTCTCTGCCAGCTTACCCCTGCCCACTGCGACTTCCACCCGGACTCCATTTCTATTTAAGTGCTGACTTGGAGCTCATGCCCGGAAGCACTGACATTTTTAAACAGGCCTGGCTAAACGGCTAAATAAAATTTATTGATGATAAAGAGCACAGCCGAGATTAAATTGTGGCCATTTAATAATAAACACACTTCTACCCCGTGCATGGTGACATTCTGCACGCGCGTAACGCGGGGAACTTCACTCCTGGCGTTGTGTCTGCAGTAGGTAATGTGGGGTGGGTGCAGGGTCTGGAGAATCTATAATTCTGTGTTGATTAGGTAGGAAACAACCACAAGCACATATTTTGATATCTCTATTAGCAGCCTGTTCATGTCTAACTGCAAAACTTGGTAGCACTACTTTCACCATCTTTGCCCAAGACAGACCAGTAAACACAATTCCTCTCTCTATAATTAGCCTTTTCTCTGAGGGGCCTGAAGTAAGTCTGCATGCCGTAGATTTAATATCCAGTGCTATATCCATATGTGCTGCCCTTGCCTGGTCCCAGAGCATATAAACTCCCCTATTAGCAGCCTTGACTGCTTAATTATGCAGATTTTTTTTGTACCCGCCTGCCTGTAAAATTACTGTGTCTAACCTTTTTTTTTTTCCCTCTTTGCACCATGCTGGCCATTCTAATGAAATCGGCATAGGGGAAAGGGCCTGATTTGCAGTTATGGAGGCTGGATCGCACTGGCAATCTGTCCTTAGTGGGAGTTACAAAAGAAGTCAAATGCCTTCATCTGGTTCTACCCTATCATCCCCAAGGTGATTGAGTTCACTTCCCGATGCTTCCCAAGTTTTCCTCAGGCTGTCCAATCAGCAGGTCCACCAGGGAGCCCAGCCTAGCTTGCAACAGTCTCTGTATCTAGTTACAGCCCCACCAGGGACAGTCAACCATCCACCCCCAAGCCTTCAGATGAAAACCTTTTCTAACAAGGCCGCCCAGCGCCAATGAAATAACACACATCTGCATATCCACTGGGTCCCATGTTTCTTGTGCTCATGGATTATGTATCTTGCAGCCTCTAATAAAGAAATGCAGTTCTTTGTTTAATGTTTATCTTGTGCTTGTTAAGCAAATGCTAATGTTGTATCAGAATGCTTTAGTGCTATTTGGGTTTTTGGTGATTTACTACAAGACAATCTGCTGTGAAGTAAATTTAGAGGGAGAAAATGGGAAAAATCATTGTAGTTGAAAGGCAGAAAAAAAGAACAGGTTTTCATAGAATAATCAAGGAAAAGGGAAGGAGAGCATGTGGAAAGAAGTGAGAACACACTGGAGAGGTGTGAAAGCAGAGACAGACAGGCAGATGAGGGACAGACAGCCGGCAGACACACACAGGATTCGGGTGCTGTGAGGGAAGGGCCTTATACGAATCCCCTGGCCCAGGCCGACATACCCACTCCATCACTGGCCAGTCTGAGACTCAGAGCTAAAGAATAAACTCAGCACAATTTCCAAAAGGGACGAGATGATCACTTCCCCTTCAGTGATAAGGTAAACAGTGTCCTGAAGGGTAAACAGAAATACAAACGCCTTTTTTGTTGTTGTTGTCTGCCTTTGTGCCCTGATGGTTAGCACTGTGCACTGTTATTCACAGACCACAGGGAAGCCCTAAATTTAATTGTTCATGCCTAGCTCTGCTAGAAATAGGCAAAAATAATCAGAACCTCCCTCCTCCTCTTCCAGGGAGAGATGGGGGCTGGGAAAAGAAAAGAGGGTGGCAGCTTGAAAGCTGATGAATGAATGCCCTTTATTTATCCTTTGGCAAGGAGGGATATGGATCTCCACAGTGGAGCATCCCGCCTGCCTCCCAGTGCTGCGGGACTGGGCGGGATGAGGGGATCATTTTCATACTGAGAGAAAGCATTTGCCCACCCTCCTCCCAGGGTGTTGCAGGGGAAGTCAAATGCAATTTGCTGAAAGTAAAATTTGGAAAAAAACCAAAGTCTGTATTTTTTAAAATACAGCTGATATAATTTGTTGGTAAATTGTGATGTCAGGGAGGTCTCAGAACTCTGTTTTACAACATAAAAGGACTAATTGATAAGAGGGACAGAGGGAGAGAGTAGCATGGCAGGTAGACAAGTAAGTATTCTGCTCAGGAAATACACTTGCCACAAATCATAGTCTTTTCTTTTCCCTTCTCTCTTTCCTTCACAAAATAAATCAATAAATTTCTAAAAGGATGAAAAAACTCTGAGTGGGTAAATGAAAAGCAAACATCTACTACCATATAAATACACACTGTGTCAAGTGAAAATTACATTCGCATGGAAGAGCGCCATGTTAGCTTTCTTCCTGAGTAAACATCTCTACTCTTAACACACTACGGAAGTTGAGAATAAATTTAGTCTTCACAATTAGCACAATTAATTATAAGTAGTCTGGTTCTTCAGAGATATCTTGTTTACATTTAAAGTATTAGGTACTGCTTCAGAAAATGTATGTGCAAAATGCTTAATTTTTACTGATTTTTGAAGACTTGTTTTCTTTAAATATTATTTTCCTTCATAAAATTTTGGCTTTCTAATGGTGTGTTATTATTGCATCAAAGGCTGAACTCAAAGATAAGTCCATGCCAGGGAGTAGAATTAGGCCATGGAGACATGTGTTTGCCAGCTAGATAACTAACTATCTAAAATCTGGAACTCTCTGAAGTATTGCCTCTGAAGTCATCTTTCCTGGTCTGCACCCTGTGAAACTTAGCTGCTAGTGGTGGACATGATTTGGTGATGTGACACTTGTCCTCTGAAGCCATCAACTTCCTTCCATGACTTCCATTCACTAAATCACATGATTATGATAGAGCATCTGGGTTTAGAGCAAATCCTAATGCAGAAAGGTCTCTCTTCCCACTGTTTTAGCTACTTTGGCCCCATTGGGGGCTATTATTAGAATTGGAATTTAATATATCTCTTTCCCTCCTTTAAATTTAACAGAGGGTCACAAAAGACAGAAAAAGGAAATCAATGGCACATTTCATTAGATGGTTCTTACACCTGCAGCACATTGTGAATTACGGTTTTGGTGTTCATGAAGCATTACTAAAACTCCTTAATAATACAAGTAGAAGCAACATAGTTACGTGTTTAGATCTGTCTTCTCAGTGATTTATAAGACCTTTCGTTCTTGTATCATTAATTTATATTATACTTCAATGCAGGAGTTGTTTTATGTGTCATAATCTCCCTTATAAATGTAACAGAACAGAGGTACTAACACATTGTCAAATATCCTAAATCTCCTGCCTTCTCAAGGGTTTGGAGCTTGAGGGAATTCGGGCTGTGCTGGGGTTAGAACCTGTGTAGCTATAGCTTGCTTGGAAGCAGAGCATGACTAGTGGGTTTACAGAGTTCTACCTCTTTCCTTTGCCAGAGAAGTATCCTAGTCATCCCAGCTGCAGACATCGGCCTCAGTGCCGTACAGTATCAGACACAAGCACTTTGGAGTAATGTGGCAGATGATGAAAATCTTAAATAAAACTACAGCTTAATTCTGTAACTTTCAGTGACCAAAGTGACCCAAGAGAAATAGGGGGCTGAAGAGAAGTGACCCTGTATGGGTCTTCTCCATTGGTAAACAGCACTGCAGGATTCAGCTGCTGATAATTTTAGGCACCCCGTGAAGAAGAAAATGGTGAATCCCTGGTGTCACCTGGAAGGAAGTCCTGCTAAATGATCCTGGACTGCTCTGAACTGCCACTGGAATAGGACCCAGAGTGAGAATACAAGGGTTCCTCCAAGGAAATGGCCCAGAATGAGGAAGTGGATTTTTTGGAGGATGGTGCTTAGAATCAGACAATTGGTTGCACTGGGGTTGAGAAAGATTCCAACTGAGAAAACGCCTGGGAACTACTTTACTTAAAACAAACAAACAAATAAACAAATACTAACAGAAGCAAAACCATGACGCTCTGTTTAAAATGGTCTTTAGAGAACATTAAACCCTAGTTTCTCTGGAATCACATTTTTTAAAACTTGTGGGTTCCACTTTAGATTGGCAAAATAAAGTTCTACTCAATCCAAATTCCTGCAGACAATGACGGTGAATTTTGAGCAAAATAGAAAGGCAACTAATCCAAAGTCACTGACCTGTGAATAAAAGCAGATGGAGTCTTAGTAACAAAAGAATTTTCCTTTTTTTTTTTAAAGTCTGGTCTTTTTAATGTACATGATTGCTAGTACTCTAAAGAAAACAAAACCTACACTAGCTGTGGCTTGAGGGACAAGGGGACAGGGCAAATGTTGGAAAATCCAGGAAAAGAAAGAGCCAGGAAGGGGAAGGAGAAGACGCAATGCTGTAGAGAAAATCTTCTCACACTTCTGGAGATTTCCTGAGCCATCCACGTGTAGGCAGGATGGACCACAAGCACCAATAAAAAGAAAAAGAAGCCTTCTAAACTGCGCTGCCATTTTTGCTGCACTCCTAGAGACAGTTCACACTTTGAGTACAAGTAAGCCACTCACTTACTAAAAGAAAAGTATCAGGCCTCTTTGGAGGAATATAACAAAACACAGAGTATCCACAGCATAACATTCGCTACATCCAAGATACAACTCATAATTACTAACATACAAGGAAAATAGAAAATAGAATCGATTTTAAAAAGAAATGATGATTAACTCAGATGGTAGAATTATCATCTAAAGAGTTTCACTGTGCTTAATGATATAAAATAATATATATTCCTTGTGAATATCAGACATCCCAGCAAATAAGCTAAAACTTATCGCTTTTGGAATAGAATAATCACTGTATGTGCTTAACAGCATAAGAATTTGATAAAAGAAAAAGTCAATGAATGTTAAAATAGATTAACAGAAATAATTTCTTCTGAAGAGTGGAAATGAATGGAGACTCATTTGGGCTGAGAATTTAGCTCAGTGGTTCTGGTATCTGCCTTGCAAGCCCAAGGTCTTGAGTTCGACCCCCTCCAAATTTAGAGCCTCAGGAATTTATAGTACAATATCAACTCGTGAGTAGCTCTACTGACAAGGTGGTGGCAAGAGAACAGGGAAAGTCACAATTTAAAACACAATGGCCCAAAATACCCCAGAATGAGTGAAAGACACAACTCTGAAGACACAGGAAATTCAGTTAACTCCAAGAAGGAGAAATACAAGAAAACCACAAAAATATATCTTGTGCAGATATGAAGATCAAGAGGGAAGTAAAATCTTAAAAAAAAATTAAATAACTTTCCCCAAAAACTTCCAAATAAAATCAAACCAGAAAAGCCCACAAGACCATATTATCCAGGGAAAAATAACGACTTAACAGATTTCTGACTTCATAGAAACAGTGGATCCCTGAAGACAATGAACAAACACCCTCAAGGTCTTGAGCTGCCAACCTGCAGGGCCAGCAGAAAGTACCCTTCAAGAAAGAAGGGTACTTCTTTCCAGATGCCTCCATTTCAGACGCAGAATTTGGTGCAAGCAAAAATCATTTATGAGAAGCAATTCCTCAGAATGAAGGGAAATTATACCAGATAAAAACTTAAATTCTCAGAAAGAATGAAGAACATCAGGATTAGTAAATATCTGGTAAACACAAAAATTATTTTCCTTTCAGTTTCCTTCATATGTTTGTGATTACTTAAACAATTACAATACTCCTTTGTAGAATTTATTTTATATTCATATACAATGTATATGACATAACATGCATAAAATCTGTATCACAGATGGATCTGTATGGTTACAAATGCCTATATTTAACAAAAAGTAGTGAAATGGTAACTCTCAAGAGACTGTGCAAAGTTAAAGATGCATATTGCAATCCTCAGGACAATCACTAAACTGATAAGGCAAAGAGGGATAAAGGACCTTCTGGGATAAAGGGCCTTCTGGTATATTATAGTGAAATGCTAAAAACATTCAAATAGTGTAAAAGGAGGCAGAAAATGTAATAATAATAATAATAATAATAATAACAATGGCAACAAAGAAAAAACACATAACAAATGGTAGATCTACATCCAAACATAATAACTCATAAAATACTGAAGACTAATTAAAAGACAGAGATTATCAGAATAAATATAATCTTCCACTATCTGCTGTCTACATAGTTACATATAAAATACAACAGGTGGAAAGGAAATACATGGAAAGAAAACATGCCATGAATATAATAAGGAGTGGTAATAGTTATATCAGATTTCAGGATAATATTTACAGAAAAAAGAATAATTCATAATAAAAATGGGTCTATTGATCAGGAATGTATAAATTTGCATATACCTCATAAAAGCTTCAAAGTACCTAGAAGAAAAACTGGCAGAGTTTAAGGTAAAAGCAGGTACTATTAACAATTACATGAGTGTATGATTCCCTCTGTTATATTAGCAATGAATGGAGACAGTTATATAGTCACAGGTAAACACCTCTTTTTAGCAACTGATTAGAACAACTAGATCCCCTCCCTTACTGAACACTGGAGACACAGATGAGCTAAGAACATTTCAACCACCTTGACCTGACTGATACCTACAACACATCATATTCAACATCTGCAGAATGCATACTGCTCTAAAGTGTTCATGATACATTTATCAAGACTGACCATATGTTCAACCACCGAACAACTGTGAATAAACTTAACAGAACTGAAAACATATAGAGTATGCTCCTTGGTCACATAGAATTAAATTAGAAATTAGCAACAATCAGATTTCAAGGAAAAATTCAAATATTTGAAAAATAAAGAGGACATGTTTAAATAGCACGGGTCCAGAATATTATAGGGAAAATAGAAATATATTTATAATTGAAAGCAACTGAATATTCTAAAACTGGCATCTTAGAAGGAAATTTACATATTTAAAAGCCTATATAAGAAAAGGGGAAAGTCCAGAATTAAGGACCTGAGTTTTACCGTAAGAAATTAGGAAAAGGACAATTAAAGTTAGTGTAAGGAAGGCAATAATAAAGATAAAACTAGAAATCAATGAAATAGAAAGCCAAAAATAGAAATACTAATAAAATTAAAAGATAAGCCTTTGAGGCCTGGGATTTATCACGGTGGTACTGCTGCTATCTGGAAAGCACAAGGTCCTGAGTTCAATTCCTAATACTGGAAAAGAAAGGAAGAAAGAAAAAAAGAAAGAAGAAAGAAAGTAGGGAAGAAAAGCCTTAAGAAAGACTGGCTAGCCTTGATAACCTTAGGAAGACTGGTCAGGAAGGGAAAAATTTACAAATTACAGATAATAGGAATGAAGGAGTATCATCTTATGGATATTTAAAAGTCAACGTGAAAATATTATGAGCCACTTTATGCCAACACGTTTGACAAAAAAACTAAAAAGAAAATTTGAGCAATTTTTTGTTTATTAAAGAAACTGAATCTTAGGAAGACAGATACTCTGGTTGATTGCCCCCCCCCCCCCATTTCAGATGGTTTAATTCTGGCGAATGTTTATTGGAAACTTAACAAAGTCAAATTCCTTTGAATAGTCTTTTACAAGGTTAACATAGCTCTAATACCAAAACTTTATAAAAGTTTGGACTTGGTTAATAACCATAACAGATTCATTCAGCCCTATTCATATACTAAAGGGACTTTGGCAGATACAAGAATTAAATCAACAATCTCAAAATCGAACTGTTTCCCCCTCTTTTGTTCTTACTCAAGTAGCCATTTAGTGGATCAGCCTCCTTAGGACTGAAAACAGACCTGAAAAAAGCCCTCTTCTGCTGGCGCCGGGGTTGCTTCTGCATGGGAGCAGTCATTTTACTTCCTGTCTGAAATACGACAGGAAGGTGCAGGTGGGGCCAACACAGGACGTTCCTGTTTGGGTGGCAGGAAACCTGAGTGTGTCCCACAGGTCATCTATGCTCTCAAACCTCACTTTCTCAGTAGTATAAATTCAAATTTTGGTCAAAAGTTTGCAGAAAATCTCAAAGCAAAGCAAAACAAAACCACTTTTGTAAGTAGAAAAGAGACTACGAGATGGAGCGAAGGGAGAGGGAAGCCAGGGGAAGGTGGAGTAAAATGTGCATGTAATCATTACGCACTGCAAACATGCACTAATGAAAAGAAATTTCAAAGAAAAGTAGTGAAAACACGAAATTTGTTTTTACTTAAATCCTAAAAGCAGAAAGCAGCACGAAAAGGAAGAAGGGGCATTTCAGAATGTTTTGGAAACAAGTCTCAAGCAGTAGGAAGAGGTAACCGTATAGTGGCCCTCTTTTTTCACCACCACTGGAGAGGGACAGTGACAACAGCAGTGACTCTGAGAGGACAGGCTCTGTAGGCAGAAGTAGTATTTCACAATGTTCTTCTGTTCAAGGAAGCAAAAAGGAATCCACACGCTCAGTCAGAAAGCAGACACCCAGCACTGACGAGCCAGTGTGCACACTCCCGTGGTCCTGCTGGGTCTGCCATGGGTGGACAGCAGGGAAAGACTGCTCAGGAGGGCAAGTGGCACTGAGATCCGCCCCAGCTGCAGTGCTCCAGCATCCTGCGATGACTCTCAAAGTGAGGATCACTTAGCACTCCATTACTAGTTGTTCTGGGCAAAGTAGAATAACAGAAACCCAATTTACTCATCTCCCATCTAAAATGGATTTTAACCAATGGACACAATATACGAAGTGCATCTTGGGGACATCAGGCCGGAGGCAATGCAGCGACTCCGAGGGAAGAAGAACAGAAGATGAGTGCCAAACTGCCTCACTGACTGTCCAGAGAGATTCTAGTCACCACACCAAAGCCGAAATCAAGGCAGGACGTGCAGGTCCCCCGACCTGGCAGCCCAGAGAGACTCAGCTACAGTCCCTTGGAGACAGGGAGAGAGAGAATGCACTTCATATCTGCAGAAGGTCTTACTGAGTCAGAAATCCTGGACTTATCAGCAAATATGAGCAAGACAGCTGCTCCGAGCCAGGGAAAGCAGTTCCATAAGAGAAGACAGCGTTCCCCTCATCTCACACATGTGAGTGCTGCATGCCTTATGTAAGTAGGAGGAGAAAACTCACACTTCAATACCCTTGTTGCTTTGGATAATACTTTCCCTACTATTTCAGTCATAGGGGGAAAAGTCAGCCTTATATTAAAGGTGGTTTGGGCCCCATCAAAATAAACAAATTAATGAATAAATATTTGAAAGAAAGTAGGTTTCAAAAGAATCAGCTATTAATTTAAGTAGTTCAGAGAACAAAGCTCAAAACTAATCATAAAATGCAAAAATATTCAAGCAGGTAAGTTGTTAGAATTCAAAATACCCAACAAAAAATTACCCAAATATGAAGATACAGGAAAATGGATCTCCCTAGGCAAAGACAAAAAATAATCAATAGAAACAAAGATGGATGTGATGTAAATGTTAATGTTAGCCCCCAAAATGTTCAAAAGTTATAAGTTATATTGTATGTATTCAAGAAGTAAAAAAAGCACTGGACATGTTTAAAAGATATAAATGAGAGAAAACAATTTATGACGAACTAGAAGATATGAAAGCTACAATGAAGGAATTTAACAGCTGATTAGACATTGCAGAAGAAAACATGATCCAATGGAAAGCAGAAGTATGAACTGTCTGAAATGAAACCCAGAGCCAAAGGGGACCGAAAAAACTACCAGAAGTACAACTCCAAGCAGCCTGGGATACAAGCAGCTGGAATCCTGAACGTGGGAACAGGAGAAAATTGTGGATGTTTCCTTGGCGTAAGTTACAATTCTCCCTATTTTCATAGTTTAAATACGTGCTTTTTGTGAAGATCATATCTATAAAACTGTATTTTTACTGGAGGTGGGAATATTTATTTAAAAGCAAGATCATATTTTAAAGTCTAGAATCTTATTTAGCATGAACCAGGTAGACAATGGGAAGTGAAACTTGGTCCTATGTGGCAGGTGCACTTTGTACGTGCGCAGAGGTTCATGGGTGTTCTGGTCTGACTATGTGAGACGCACGACCGAGGAGGAAGCGCTACCTACTTCTTCGTGCAGCTACTGGAAGCAGCGAACTTTTTATCAACATTTGAAGTGAATGAGATTTTCCTCTACTTGGGGATTGGAAGAGTACCAGAGAGGTGACTAATAATTATCTGTACAGTGAGCTAGTTATAATAAGGAAGCAGAAGTGACAATTTCTGCTGCTTTGCCTCAAAAATTTGCCTAATGATTACATTAAAAGTACAAAATACTGAGCTAAGACCCCATTTAAAATAAAACCAGAAAAATATGTAAGGAAAAAGAGAGAAGGAAAACCAAAATCTTCCCTCTAAGTTTCAACAACCCAGTCAAATAACAGAAAAAGGTGGTTACAGAGCTTACTGAAAAGGGTCTGTGTTCAACATATCTATTCCGAAAAAGATTAATATTCTTTCCAAACTTTAGAGTTAAGGTGCCTTTGTGCAATTTCCCCATTGCCTGATGGTAAGGAGGTCAGCCCAGGGCCCGGCTACTTGGTATAAGGCTTGTCTCAGGGCCTGGACTCTGGCCATGGCAATACCAGAGGGGATAATGAACTGTGCACACTGGGGACTCCACTGCAGGTGAGCGTGAAGGCTAATTCTCCAGAACTACTTTTTGTAACACAACCTGACTTCCTTTGACCTAATATGCTTTCTACAAGAAACAGTGAGTCCATATTTAGTTGCTATCACCTTAGGATGTTCAGCACTTAGAAGTGCTTTCTGAAGAGCTGGTTTGATCCATCCAGCACTCTGACAATGCCTACCCAGGAACAAAATGTCCTTTGCTTTTTTCCAGTGCCAGGAATCTAACTCAGCACCTTGTGCTTACCACTGAGCTATATCCCTGGCCCCAAATGGTCCTTCTCTAACATTTGAGCTAAATGATGCTGTTTCTGCCTTGTAGTAGGTTCTAGTTCATCCCTCTGACTGCTGCTCTCAGAAGCCATCAGGCAGGGCGCGCTGGAGGGTCCGGGAGCCAAGACATTTGTATCGTGGTTCCAACTCCACCTGAGGCTTGGGTAAGATCCTTTGGGATATCATTTTGTGTGTGTGTGAAAACAAGTGGTGGATAAAATGCTGTCGCTGTTTCTCTCAAATTCTATTATCTTGTTTTCAACTTTAAGGAGGGCAGCAGTCACCAGAGTCTCCTATTTTGGTGACTGTTAGCTGTCCTGCCCTCCTGTACCCTTTGTACCCACACCAGGCAGGAGTGTCTGTGGGAAGATACAGGGTGGAAATGACGTGGAAACAAGTAACAGCTCTAATTTTTATGCCTTAATTTTAGCATGAGTTGTAGGTCTGCTTCTTTTTTTCCCTTCTCACCTGCAATTACTAGATACTTCAGATTTACCTCTAGAACTACATAATATTCAGGTAAAAACCACAGTAATCAAACTAGTTTTTCACAAACAATCTGATTGGTCAGAAATGGAAAAATTTGAGACTGGCTCGATAAATGTATAGTTTAAATCTAAGACTTTCAGAACAATCATATTTTTTCTTTTTTTATTTTACTGAGCTTTCCTTATAACTCATTCTCAGATTTCCTTCCCTGTATTTGCTAGATATATTCTTCTCATTTTCTAAGTGTCTTTGGTTATATTTTTAATTATAGGAATAAATAAAAGACTAAGCCAGTGGTGGCGAACCTATGGCATCCCGTGTTTTTCTTTTAGGAGAAAAGAGGTTAAAGTAGGAACTGTGTTTTTTTTCCTAAACTAAAACCTCAGTAGTCAGGTTTAATCATAGTGTTAGCATTTTTTGATAAATGAGTGGGTTTTGGGGTGGAGGTTGGACACTTGTTTCCGAAAGGTTCGCTATCACCGAACATCCTCACAACAGTGATGTGACTGCAGCTTCTATTCAAGTTCGGTTATCTAAGTGGTAATATTTTAGACTAAAAAAATAAAATACCCAGATATAGTCCTCTAACTATGCTACTACATCTTCCAAAACTCCCATTTTCCAGCCATAAGTGTCAGGAAGATCCATGTGAGTTTTATAGATCTAAGTTATAATCATCATATCAAGTAGGTCTACTTCCAGCAATTTTATATTGCATATGGACCTTTTTCTAATCAAGGTATTATATTAAAATATTCAACCCAAATTTCCTGAACACCGTTTATGAGAATGGCATATATAAAAATGGCTTCCATTTGTTGATGTAATGTGTCTGTCACTAGTAAATTAAAGTGTATGTGTGCATCAGAGTTTGTGTCTTAGATATGAGTTCACATTCCATACAACATTTGCTACATAAATATGGCTGTTTATACCTCAAGGGGAGGGCTAGATTTCCCTGTTTTTATTTACAATGAAAATTGAATCTTAACTAGCCACATGGGACCATGACAGGCAATAATCTATTGTTGAACATTAGTCTTAGTATTTATCTAATTTATTGACTGAATAAAATGAAGTCTCTGATTTAACTCAAGAGTTTGGCATTTAAATTTTTACTTTGTGTAAGGGTTTGACTAGAAAATAATTTTCAAATGATATATTGATGTTGAAAACACGTGACCCAGTACAAAAAGGCATCAACACAAACCTTATGTTCAGTTTGTGGCTTAACCTCTCTGTCTAAAACAAACAGTAAGCAGCGAATCTTTCTGAATCTGCTGTGTGTGTGCATGCATGTGTGTTGAACAAGTTCAATTAAAGGTAATAAGGTTGGCATCCTTTATTCCTTTGGCCATGTGGCATCAAAAAAAGCAGTTACTATTTCAAGTAATTTGGATCAGTTGACCAAAAAAGTGGATTTGGGCAAAAAAAAACATACAAGATATTGGCATGTATTTGTGATAGTATCATAAATTTTATCTAAGGGACTTTTTCAAGGTATATGTAGTTTTCCAAAGTGCTTTTTAAATACTATGAGAAGAAAGGCATGGATTAGCTGTGGTTTTGCTACAGTTTCTAAGGAATAAATTTGCTATTATTTAGTAGTGTTAGCCCATATTTTGCAAATGTTTGACCCTTACTCGAATATGAAATCAGGAAATGTATATTTTACCTTGTATTCTATTTCTAAGTTTGCCACATTTGGTGACATCAGAAAAATATTCGTGCACTGTATTCCCCTCAATGACCTCATTAATGTAACTGTTACCTCTATACGTCAAAGTTAGGAATTTGGATCCTAGAAAGAGCCTCAAGAAATAATATAGACCTCTCTAGGATGTCACATAGAAATGAATAACCATGAACTCTTGAAAGTGAATCTTACTGTCTGGCACTACCGATCATATGGTAATAGCCCAGAGATTTTGTGCAACTTCTAAACCTGGTTTCTCAATTAAACTGACCAAAAACAGTCTTCTTTCTTTCTCAGCTCCTAGGCTGCAAGAGGTTGCAAACTCATAATTGAAATTAGGCAGCTGCTATTATGCTTGCATTTGACACAGTTATGTAATAAATTTAAATGAAGTAATAGCTACTCTGTGTTCTAGTTCCTCAAATGAATAGTGCATTTCATAAAAATAGGATTATTAATAACTACATTCTGTGTTTCTATTCCCCCTGTAGTTTCAATTAGTTACGTAGATATTTACTTCCTTCTGACCTGCCTAATATTTAAAATTCTTTATTCCACTGAAGAACAGCTCAGTTAGTGGAGTAAGTGACTCGCGAGTAACATTTCCCTCCTGCAGACTCCTAAAAAGGGCCAAGTAGGAGACTATGAACAACTTCCTCAAAATGGTTAGTCAAATAGATAAAAACCTTCTTGTACCTAGAACTGTCTTACATAGGAAATAAACACAAGATAAATCTTGAAAAATGGAGAAAATTTTAGTTTTAATCTCTATAGTAATTAATGACTGTTTGGAAATTAAGATAAAATTAAAACAATTTTAAAAGTCCCAAGTATTAAATTACTGCAATTACTGCATTTGTGCTTTTTGGCACTGTAAGAAAAGACATCTCCTTCTTGATAGCCTCTAGTGAGGTAAATGCTCATAACCCATCTGACCTCTTTGGACTTAGTTTATTCTTTTGGGCCAAGTGATACATAAGATCTGTCCCAGATCTAAAACCACATCGGGATTGTATTATCGGTAGAGTATATGTTCATAAAGCTCCAAGTGACAAAGACTGCTAGGTGATACTTCAAATACAAAGACTTGCCATACCAGTGATGACCGGTGAGGCAGGGTGGGCGGCTGCAGTAGGAAGAGCGAAGTGAATACTATATTGGGGGAGAGAGACCAATCTGAAGTGAAAAGGAGATTTCTGGGTAGGTAAATGGAGCGACATTACGGTGCAAGTAAAGGCCAAGCTGCTGAAGACCTTGTACTCTAAGGGGTTCAGATGTGGACCTGTGGGTGACAGGGTGGAATAAGACACAGAAAAGGATAAAGAGCCCTGGAGACTCTATAACTGGGCACTGGCACTAATGACAGCAATAGCTAAATTTTATTTCGCATTTATTATGCACTAGGCACAGTTCTATGTCTTTTACATTTAATTCATTTAAATAATGAAAATAATAGCCCTGGATTATATAATATTATTTAACTTTTTGCTAGACAGATAAATTGAGGACAAAGAAAATGTAAGCAACTTGCCTACTCCAAGACACACACAGTGTTTTGGAAAAGACTCCCAAAGATGAGAGCCAGTGATTGAGAGGGCCAGTAAGTAGGAATTTATTTTTGCAAATCTGATTTTTGGGAAAATATTTATTGCATTAAGAAAATATTGTACATTTTGAGTGTAGTGATTTTGTTTTTTAACTAAAATGCCATTTTAGTTTTGGAAGAAATACATGTGTAACAGTTATGATTGTGAGCCCTGAATGTGTATGTATGAAAGGAAAACATAAAACAACACCCAAAATATTCACCCCACCTATTTAGTGTCTAGCATGTCTGTATAGAAAAATGAACAGGGATGTCTATCAAATATTTAGAGAACAATTGATACCAATTCTGTATAATCTGTTCCAGAAAACAGAGGCAGAAGAAACTATTCCCAATTTATTCTATGAAGCCATTATTTCCCCAATGCCCAAAGTACACAAAGATATTATATGAAAGGAAAATGAGACACTATGCCTCAATCATATGCTAAATAAATAACATGAACAAAATTTTAGCCAATTGAATGTAACAATGTACAGTAAGGTTTGCATACTATGACTGGGTTAGAATTTTCCAGGGATGCAAAGGCAAATTCAACATTTGAAAATCAAAATCAAATGATAGAATATATGTCGACAAGATAAAGAAAAAAGAACTCTATGTTCACATCCATAGATAAAGGAAGAGCATTTGATAAAAATTACTCATTCATGATAAAAATTCTCACCAAACCAGGAATAGAGGGTGACTTCTCCAATTTCACAAAAAAAACATCAACAGAAGTTTTACAGCTCACAGTATACTGGTGAGAGTAAACTAGAACCTCCTCACTAAGATCTTGGTGTAGGCAATAACGTCCTCTTTTAATATCTCTGTTCAACCCAACAACACTCAAAGACTTAGCATAGACAATAAGACAATAAGATGTACACTGGAAAGGAAGAAATAATACTATCATTGTTTACAGATGAAATGATTATTTGCTTCTGTGCTACAGCAAGTTCTAAACAGTAAGAGTCCTGTAACTAATACAGCATTACAGCAAGACTATAGGATAAAAGGTGAGAGATCTGTTCTAGAAATAGATTGTTGCTTGGATACCAAAATATGCACAAGTTTAAACCCCTTACACAATATTGAGTAATATTTTATATAACCTACTTATGCTTTATTATTTAAAATCATCTTTAAATCACTTACAATACCTAATACAATGTAAATAATTGTTCACTGTTTTTGGTTAGGAAATAATGACCAGAAAAAGTCTATATATGTTCAGTATAGTCCCATTAATTTTCTTTTTCTTTTTTTTTTTTTTTTTTTTTGAGACAGGGTCTCGCTTTGTAGTTCAGCCTCCAACTCACATTAAAGCAATCCTCCTGCCTCTGCCTCCTGAGTGCTGGGATTACAGGAGTGAGCCACCACTCCCGGCACTGTGGTATGTGGTACTGACTGCTGCTGGATGCCCAGTATTGTATGTGGTTACCGGGGATTGAACTAGGGCCCTAGGGCTTGCAAAACAGGCACCAGAATCACTGAACTAAATCCCCAGCCCACTAAAAATTTTTAAATAAGGTTGAGTGAATCCACTGACGCAGTATACATGGATATAGAGGGCAGACTGTGGTTTTCCTATATATAAAAACAAGTGATTGGAATTTGAAATTAAAAACACATCACTGAGTTAACATTAAAGAAAATGAATTACTCAGGTATAAACCAGTGAAATCTAGAGAAATCTACAATTTCTTTCATTCTTGATCTGAGGAGAGAAAGTTTTAAAAGATTTAAAAACGATTTCTTTGGACAGAGAAACTCAGCACTGTTAAAATGACACTTCTTTCCAACTTAATCTACAAATTTAACACAATTCCAATCAAAATTCTTGGGTGTTATTGTGTCGATATTGCAAAAGGATTTTCACATTTATAGGAAAAGTCAAAAGATGGACAGCAGCCTACACAATACTGAGAGAAAGAGAGCCGATGGTACCTGACCTCAAGACTTATGTAACACTACAAGAGTCAAGAAAATCAGAATAGCTGAAAGCATACTGTAGACAGACAGAGCACAGACTAGAAAGCCCAGAACCAGACCACAGAAGCTTAGTGCAATCATTTTTAATAGAAGAATGAAGTCATAATCTTTTAACAAATGAAGGTAGAATAGCTCGACATTTACATACAAAAAATGAATCCAGTCTTACATTTTTCACCAAAAATAACTTACAGTGGACTCAATGTAAGATGAAAAATTAAAGCTTCTAGAAGATCACATGGGGGAAAAACAAGGTGTCTGGATTTGACAGTGAGCTTTAGATACAAACCCCAAAGTGTGGCCCCTTAAAACGTACACAGATAGGTTGGGCATCATTAAAATTAAAAGTCTCTGCTCAGCAAAAGATAATATGAAAACAAAAACATATAGTGCAAGCTAAGAAAGTATTTGTAAACATATCTGATAAAGGATTTGGATCCACAATACATAAAGAAACCTTAGATTTAATAGTGACAACTTGAAAATAAGACAATTATCTGAATAGTCTTTAGAAAAGAGATAGAGACTGCAAGTAAATATAGGAAAAGATACTTAGTATATATTGGTCCTCATTAGTGAATACAAATGACAACAAGGAAGTATCACTGTGTTCCCACCGGAATGGCTAATGATCCCCAAACACTGAAACACTGGTGCTGACAGTGACCTGGGGTGACTGAAACTCTCGCTCATTGCTAGTGGGAATGCAAAATGGTACAACCACTTTGGAGGCATTTTGGAAGTTTCCTATAAAACTAAACATACTATATAGAAACATAACTTGGCACTTACACCCCTAGGTTTAAAATTTATATTCTAATGAGTTTAAAATTTATGTGTACACACATCACTGGACATGAATGGTCACAGCAGCTTTCTTGATATGTGCCAAAATGTAAAGCAACTAAAATACTTTGCAATAGGTAAAAAGATATGCAAAGTATGGTTCCCCTGAGAAGTGGAACATTATACAGAAATAAAATAAAAGAGGTATAAAGCTACAAAAAAAATCATGGAGGAAGTTAAGTGACTATTACTCAGTGAAAAAAGTCAGTCTCAAGAGGCTTTTCTAACTATTGATTAGTTGATTAGTTGATTCCAACTATTTAACATTCTGGAAAAGGGAGAAACCATGGAGATCATGAAAGACCGGTGGTTCCTGAAGGTTCACAGGGGAGGGATAAGTTGGTGGAGTACAAAGGAATTTTACAGCAGTGAAACTCCTGTGTGATACTGTAACGATTGATACATGACATTATGGACTTGACAAAACCTTCAGAATTCTGCAACTACCAGTGAACTCTGATGTCAACTATGAATTTTAATTATGAACATTATTCATCAGTTGTAACAAATGCATCACACTATATAAGGTGTTCAGAAAAAAGGAGACAGAGAATGGGGGAGAGAAAATGGGAATTCTCTATACTTTCAGTTAAACTCTTCTAGAAACCTAATATTGCCTTAAGAAAGAAAGTTTATTAATTTTTATAAATCTGATTCCATTCCAACAGATGTGTTCTGGGGCCGGGGGCTGGGGCACACCTATGTGGGAAAGTAAAGAGTGTTGTGGAAAGTTTGGCAGCAGCAGGGAGAGCCAGAGGACAATGAACAGAGTAGAAAGAGAAGATTGCTCCTTATTGCATGGCTGGCTCCTGATATGGCGCCTTGCTACCCTACGAGCATAATGACCTGTTCGAGAAATGTGAACGTGTCATCTCCTTGATCTACTGATTGCAAGGAAATGCATGTGCTGCAAGAGAACAGACCCTGGCATGGCATATGAGGCCTGTGGCAGGGGAAAGTCCCCAATTCTCTGCTCCCCATGGGTCATTTTAGCTCAGTCTCCCCAGTATTCGCTCCCCAAGAGTTACGTACACAAAGGAAAGTCATGTTGATTTGCAAACTCTAGCTTATTCTTCAAATGTTGTTGGGGAATGAACTCTCTTACAAATAAAGTCCCCCTCCCCAGTTTGCCAGACAGACTTAAGATAATTAAATTCTCCAACTTGATCATACTAAATGGTAGGATATTTAAGAGCAAAATATGAACAATAACACATTCTGGAAATAGTCCTATATTACAACTATCTTCCATTTCAGACTGCTAGTAGAGATAAAATATAAATACTTTAATTTCAGACACAGGGGTTTTTTGGTCTCATTTTATATTCCCCGAGTACGTTACATGAAACTATTTTTTAATGTCATTTACATTAAACTCTTGAGCTGCTGACTGTGCCTCAGATTCTTCTGAAGGCCCCCGGTAGTGATTCCTCTTTTAAATTTAAAAGCCTAATGAACCCAGATTTTAAAAAGTAGCTAATATTGGGTTGAGGGCCAAACAATATAATGATGCAGAGCTACTTGCATTATTCCTGGAGCTATTTGATTTTGACAAGCCCACATTTGGTAATTAACATGAGAATGCCCCCTTGGGCCGTTCTCCTGTTAGCTAAAATATCTTATAAATTACTGTAATAAAAGGGGAAAAAAAGGAACACGCTGCCTGTCAATGTTTCAACTTATCTAGCAAGAGGAGGAGACAAAGCCCCGATCTGGAAACACGCAGATACCAAATGGAAGCATAAATTCTACTGTCTGCCCCGACGCGGGACAGTCGCCTGTTCAATGGCCAGACCTGTGCACAGCAGCCACAGAACTCCCCCAGCAAAATGTGTGCGGGTCCTCTGGACAGGCAGTGCTGCAGGTTTCCAGATCTTTGCTTAGTGACACCACATCGTCTACTAAATGCCAGGCCAGTGGAGGCCACCTTTGCAACACCAGCCAGCTTCCTATGTTTCATTTTCATGTCTCTTAATAACAGGTGCCAATGATGTCAAATAGAGTCTAATTTATTATCCTAATCTAGACGGATGTATTAACATGGCCGTAATATAGATTCTACGTGCATTTGTGGTTAGGAGTCAAACGTCTCTTCTTACCACCTCTGTTTGCTCCTATCTGGCTACAAGCTTTTAAACAGCTAAAAGAACTGAACTAGACAAATGAGCAGGTTTTTGAGTTCATATTCTTGAAGATAAAATTTAGCAGTGATGTAATTTTAATTCTGGCAAGGAGAAAATAACAATTTGTAGCCAGTTCCTTAGCATTAACTTCTAAAATCCTCATGGCTATATATTTTGGACTTAAACCACATACACACTTATCAGCCTATTATAGGCACACAAACCACTAAAAGACAATTATGACACTGGTAATAAATGCTTCCTAGGTGACAGTTGCTATCATGTGTGTCTCATATCCTTATTGATACATTTTATGCACCCCGGAATCAGGCAAAAGCACCTGTAACAAATGTATCTGGAAACAAAACTTTATCTTCTCAGTTTTACCTACTGTTACCAAATCAACTTTTATTACCATCAATTTATTTTAATCTGGGACATTAACCAAATTATTTTGAGTTGACAGCAGCCGCTGATTGAATGCTAGTGTCCAATGTTCTATTACTTACAGCCTTATTTTACATTTCCATTAAAGCCCAGAGGGAATCAATGGGTGTAAAGTGTAGACTTATTGATAAAAATTCTGAGCCTGCAATAGAATCTTGCACAAAAATAGCTGCTTAATCCATAGCAGACATAATTTGCTACTACTGCTGAATTTCCACAGGAACCGATCCAAAATCATGTCAGTGTTCCCATTTTTGTGCCACAGAGTAATGACATTTAATCAGGAATATTACTGCACTCTTTTGGTGACAGCTGAGACACAAACCCAGCCAGCTGATGCAATTCTTGTCTTACTGCTGGTTGCCTATAAACAGCAACCACAAACAGGAAGCTGCCTTACCTCTTGTCTACCATCAGAGGAAAATTTAAAGAGTAAGGTTTATGGACAGACTGCAAGTGGAGTCCACTCAGGCTTCCTACAGCCTTCTGGACCCATCCACATGCACCACACATCCCCATGGCCAAAGGAAGCCAAGAGAAACTCTTCTAGATCTTACTGCAATGGCGCTGCAGTCACCAGGTGTGAGGCAACATGAGGTTTGCAGAATGCAGAGGCCATAGCTCCTGCTCAGTGAGATCGATGGCCTATAATTACCTGGGAATTACTTGGACACAAATCAATGGTGTATTACGTCCTATTCATAATGAGCAGGGTAACTTCTGCCTGGTCCATGAACATCACGATAAAGACAATTTCTTCATCCGCTTACTCTGCTGTCTACTGCTTACCCAAACTACATGCTATGTAGCCCCCAAAAGGCTGGGGCTGTGGATGGAGGACTTCTGGCAGGGAGGCAGGGGCTGTGTGGTCCAACTCTGAAAACAGCCTTTCCTGCAGAGTTTGCAAGTTTTCACTCAACCCAGAACTGGACTCAGATTGACATCTCTGAGATAAAAGGCTCCGCATTCCATTAGATGTCATCAGCTTGGCCAGCCTCCTCCCCCCTGACCACTCCCCAAGGGAGTAAGTCACATTCTGATGACATCCATCAAGCTCAGCTCAACAGTTTGCAGCAATTTCTCCATCTCACAGCCATCTCTGGAAGAGGGATGGGAGGTAAAGTGTTGGGCATGGAGTGTGTGTGGGAGGGTGTCGCTTCGTGCTATTTGATCAAACAGGGAGTGTACAGCCCCATAACCAAGCTGGCACGAGCACACCACTCTATCCTGTAATACTCCTTAAAAGTAAAGGAACAGAGCCGGAGTCCTGCTGGATTTCCCTTAGCAACCTGACAAGAGCCCACAAGGTCAGCTAGCAGGAAGCGCAGAAAATTATACAGTGGGGAATTATCAGCTAAATTATTTCACTATACTCAGGATTTTTACTGTCCTTCCCAAGACAGTGGCCTCTTGCTACCCAGATTAGAAATGCGAATAAAAGGACAAGAGTGACAAAAGGAGGCGAAAATGAAAGGGAAACATTTTCAACGGGCATATACAGCGTATTTTATTTTATTACCATATATATATATATGGCTTTGTTTTGTTTTAATGCACGCCCTGTAGACTACTGCTTAGGGATCCAGCCTGCCTGCTTTCTTCTCTGGCCATGAAGCCTCTCACCCTTTTCCTCTGGGGTGTGAGATGGGTGGGGGTTGGGCCGGAGGCTGCCTTGCTATCAGGTCTGCTCCACGAGCTCCAGCAGCAGGAGCAAGCATGATTTATCAATTAACAGGTAATGAAAAAAATTCTCTGCAATTAAAGATATGATTTTGCTCAAACAGGAAGCCGCACCATACAACTGTGTACTCCTCTGAGGAATACTCAGCTCCTGTCACTAATGTGGAACACAGCTAATTTTAACAGAGTGTGTGTGGGCCCCTTGGGGGGACTCCATGTTGATGAAGGAATATACAGTAGGGAACCCCCAGAGGACCTCGCTGATTGGAGAGCCCCAGGAAAGGTGTAGGGAAATTACATTTCCTGTTTCTTCTGAGAGTTATTAAAGGGGAAGGCAGCTTTAATCACTGAAAGGCCAGTTGCTGTATTATTTTTGATTTATATACCAAAATAATACCCTTTATTCCTTGGTTGCTTTTTAATATATATATGTCAGTTTAGTCAATATTATATTTGAGTATAATGTATAGAGAGCTGTTGGATTTGGTTAAAATTGTGATGGGTTTGCAAAGGTTACACAAGGTAAAATATATTGTTGCTACTCAACCAAATATTGGAAAATTAAAGTCAAAAGAAATTTTGCCATTTTTTCATGTAAATCAGCACTAAATTTTGTTAGGAAAAAATGCATCATGAATTTATTAATGCTATGAGGCAAAACTGTAGAACCTACTATTTTCTTATAAACAATTTCCTCATAAAGTTTTCATTTCTATGCAGTAAATGCAGAAAGGGCAGAATGATTTGTTATAATTATGTTTATGTCAATTTGTATAAAATACTTTTATAATTGAGTCAATATTTTGCATCAATAACTTTATAAACTTTGGGGATGAAGGAATTTTCAGATAACTAAGTCTAACCCTTTCATGTCTCTAAAAGAAAATAGTCACAATAATACATAACACTGCTTGAGTAATTATTCTAGTAGACACTACACTGAGCTCTCTGTGCATACTATTTAATTTTTCCAGCAGCACTCTGAGGCATTAGTATCATCAGTTACCATTTACTATCACTGTTGTCACAGACGAGGAATTTCAGCTTGGATAAGCGCAGTACCTTGACCAATGCAAGATGAGAAGGGCAAAGGTAGGACAAGGGACTTCTAGGCAATCTGGCCTCTACCCTTTACCACTAGGATGTCCTCATTCCAGAGGCATCAGCAGTATGTTCCAGATCTTGTTTGGGGGGTTTAGCAAAAACAAAGAAAAAAAGTCTTTGTATGTATTAAATTACATTGAAATACTCTCTGGACCAATGGTTCATCTTGCAATGCTGAATGTCAAGTAGAAAGTCCCAGTACCAAAGCCAGCTGTCAAGCCAAATAGGATATCTGTGGTTCAGTAAGCATGCTAAGTGTGGTTGTTGGGACACAGGTTGTTGAAGGTCCCTACAACCTGTAGAGACACAGGTTGTACACAGGACCTGGTATACACAGGACCTTCAAGGAAATAAAGGTTGGGAGGCCTGGGTTGCATTCGGTTGGCTCTTGTCTCCCAGAAGAATGCTTCTTGGTCTCCCTCCAACCTCTAGGTTAAATTTCTCCAAATCACTATCCCCTCTAAGTCTAACTACATTTATAAAAAACAAGTTTTCCATTTCTGGTGTTTTAAAATTTAATTCAAGACTGCATCTTTCTAAAATAGCCCAAATCTATAGCCCTTCTCAAGAATATCCCCCTTGAAAACTCCTCTGCTGACCAGCAGTGTTAAGGAACTACAGGGCATGGCTCCAGTGCAAAGAGCTATCCTTTGAAAATACTAAACAGAAAACCTGTTCTACAGTAGCCACTGGAGGTGAGATGGAAGTTTCCTTCAAACCCTTCCCCCCAGTACCACCTCGGGCAAAGGCTCCCTTCTCTGTTAGATGGAACATTTGGGAAGAGGCTGTTCCTGCCAGCTTTATTCACGTTTCTTTGGAGGATTCCTCTGACAATTGCTAACTGCATTACCAGAATTTGTCTCATTGAAAATGGCCAATTCATTTGTATTACCATACTTCCACTTTACACTAAGCACACAGGTATGAAGACTGGTTCAACAGAATCCAATGGAACTGCTTGGCTTGGAAATTTCCAGCAGGAAATCTAGTTTCTCTTCCTTATGCTTCCTGTTCTGGTTCCCTGAGCCTCTCAGAGCCAGGTGGACAGACAGATAGCTCTAAAGTAAGCACACACCCCAGGAACCTTGGTCTGGAGCCTCAATCTCATCAGGCAAGCAGTGGGCCAGGCAGAGTCCAGTGCCTTCATTTAATGCATAAGGAGTTTAGGAGGATGAGGCTGGCCCCCATGTGTTATGTGTAAGGCTCAGGGCTCCAACCAAGTCCACTCTTCCCAACAAAGCACCTCTTTACCATGGACATCATTCTCTATAATGGGATGGTTGAAAAATATTCTTTTCTTTAAGTCCTTGCTTCGTCATCCTAGTTTATAAATTCCTGTTTCCAAAGCCTCTCTCAAGGATTTCTCCAGTCATCCTCACTCATGGGTGTAGGGCCCGCTGGGCAGAACTAGACACAAAGAGTGCCTTGAACTTCCCCGGAAAGTCAAGCTAGCAGCAACCTCCTCTCTTCCTACATGGTTCACACCCTGGTCATGTTCCTGGGCTGAGCTCTCCTAGGAATTCGTGTCCTAGGCTTGAAGACAACTGAGCAAATTAACATCTAAAATTGTAGAGTGTCAGAGACCCTGTCACATATTAAGTAATCTGTGAAGGAAAATAAATATTGGAAAGTTATTTAGACATTTAAAACTTGAAAGAAAAAAGATAACCCTGAATCATATTCTAATTTTATAGGTACCATTTGTACCTATCTTTCAGTAGATGAGAGAGGTGGCACTGGAGAAACGGATCATTAAACAGTAGTGTGAAACCAGGGAAATTAACCAGCTGCTGTGAAAGCCACCTCTCTTATTCTCAGAGAGGGAGAGGGGAGCACGGGGGTGGGGAGGAGGCGGCCCCAGGAAAGCAGGAGCACAGAGCTGACTATGCCTCTTAAAGTGTCATCTCAGAAATCGGTGGACCATCTTTAGACTAATGAACAAAAAAAGTTAATCAAAAAATCATGGCTGCATGTAACAGACCTTTCATACATGAAACTGTCATAATTTTATCCTGGAAGAGCCTTAAGACCATTTCATGCTATGTCCTGAATTAATGTAATAGGAAACTGAGGCACTGAGCAGAAAGCTGGCTAGACCTTATGTCTGCAGAGTGAATTGGTGGCCAGAGCTTGGCCTCTGGGCTCTTGGCCTGGGCTCCAATAACCCACAAGGCTGGTCAGCCAACTGGCCAAACACACTAGAGAGATCTTATTTAATCAACCAGGTAAGGACAGTGTGGAACACGGACAGGTTGTGGCTGTTTACATATTTTTCTGAATGGATGGAGCAACTTCTCTATAGGAAAGAAACTATGGACTGGGCTGTTGAGGAAGCATTCTGTGTATCTCCACCAAGCCAAAGATACAGAAAGCAACATATCTTTAACAGCCAAAAGTCTGGAGCCAAAGGCCAAACTGACAACTTCGGGGCAGGAGAGCTGTCAGGTGGACGCATGCACTGTGTGGTCCAGAACTTCCAGGGCAAACATTTGGGGATGGAAAGGGGGAGCCTCCATCACAACATTAACTTGTTACTGTGTCACATCCTGGCCCCCGAGAGTCTCGACCAGAAATGTTAAGTGAGCTGCCCATTATTACACACAGGGAGCCAGTGCTCTAGCCTCGGCCAACCCCAAAGCCCAAGTGCATTCTTTGGGACCAAACATGGTCCTTTCTTTCAATCTATAAGCACTCTAAGTTATTTAATATAGCAACTAGATATCAGGGTCATGGAATGAATGCTTATATTCCCTCCAAAGTTCATGTGTGGAAATCCTAACCCCCAAAGTGTTGGTACTAGGAATATGCTAGGCTTAGGCAAAAGCTGATTGGGTAAAGAAAATGGGTCCTCTGAAATGGGATGAGTAATCCTTGTAAAAGAGATCCTAATGAACTCTCTTGTTGCTTTTAGAGGGTAGGGACAGAGTGAAAAAGCACAATGAGTGAAGCAGGAAGGAGGACCTCACCTGGCACAGCAACCACACCAATCATGGACTTCATGTCTGCCCTTGTGAGAAATAACCTTCTGTTGGTTGTAAACCATCTGTTTTATGCAATGTTGGGAAGCACCCTGAATGGACTAAGATACTGGATGAAATGAGATAATGGTATCAGCTCGTAATTCGCTTTTAGTGGCTTCATCAAATAAAAAAGTTAAATCTTCTCTCTGCTTCTGAATGGAGCAGCAGACAAAAGGTCTCTTATTGGTTCCTCTCTAATGCTACTCAGATACTTGGAAGAACAAAAAGGACAGCAGCCAAAAATCAAGAAAAGTAACATCTCTCCGTAAGACTGCCGTGCCAAAGAAAGAGATAGAGCAGGAACAAAGTAACAAATTATATTGTCAGGGAAAATGTGAACTTTTTGATTGGGGATGACATTTATTTTAAGTGTGCAATGACGGCGGGGAATCTGTCAGGGTAAGACATGGCAGAGGTTTCAGCGTTTGCTAAGAGTGTCGTGGGAATTTAGCTAAAACTGTTAAAACTGACACCATTGGCTTTTGTTAACACATTAAGCATGGGAAAAGTGCCAGTCAGCATATTCTCCATAGCACTGGTTCAGTGAAATCATCTGGAAGATGCATAAGACTGGGTGGGATAATGACGGCTACGGTTTTCAGCACATGGAGAGACAGAGGGAAGACCAGTGCCACTCTGATAAGAATGAAAAATGGTTCCTCGAAGATGTGGTTTCCAACGAGGGAAAAAGGGAAAGGGGCATTTTCATTGACCCAACTATCTATCTAAAGATATTTCAGTGTAGGGGACCAAGTTCACTGCTGCTATGCTACAGTTGGTAGAAAAATGTAGCCAGTGACATAGACACAGATTATACACACACACACACACGTACACACACACACACACACACACACACACACACACCACACACGGATCTGGCTGAGGTAATATCAAAGGCTTGTCTCAAATACTCTGCATTGAAATACCACAGTATTACTTCAGAGTTAGGCTAAGTGACCAACAACAGAAATTCAGATGGTTTACTGAGGAAGACAAACCAAATCACACAGAAGTTCTTCAAGAAAGTCTTCCACCAGATCCTTTATGGGGAGCCTCATTTCACTGGAGTCCTCTCAAGAAGTAAATCAAAAGAAGGAAAACCGAAGTCGTGACAGTGACATGTGGGTCTGGAAATTAAGTGATGCCAACACTTGGTCTCTAGAACAGGGTTTGTGGAATTGTAGCCTAAACTTATTTGGACACATGTTTTGATTATAATAGAAGAGTCTGGTACTTGGTGTTCTCTGGTGGGTAAACTAAAATTTGTTTGGTTCCCAGAAGATTTAAGAAAAAAGTTTGGTATGTATGTCTGGAGAGTGCAGAAGATAAGGCAGCGCTGCCTAGTGGGGCTAGCCCCTGCACTCTGCAAGACCTGGGAAATGAAACACTGTTTGGGAGGCAGCCTGTCCTTTGGGGACCATTTTCTCCTTGGGGCACAGAAAACTAGGATTCTGTTCTAGAATCCCTTATTGGTTCCACAACTAAAGAGAAGCCTTCAATTTGGCATGTCACTGTGAAGCAGAGGACTTACTGCCCTTTGGCAAACGCTGAATCCTGTACATACCTCTGCTTCAAGATTTACACCCTCTGCAGTCCACAGAGTCGCTGGTCACTTGACTTGGGCTTTTTGGTTGGCTTCCAGGAAGGTGTTTATTGTCCACCGGACAGAGTGCATTTAATTTAAAGCCTTTCTTGGCTCCCCGGTTATCTTATAAGTGATTACTCTCTGCTTAGACTTTTCAGCAACAGACTCTAATGAGTACAAATAACATAAGCCCCAGTTTTCCAGTATTAACTCCTTGACCCTTTCTAAAACAGTATCACCACAGAACTGTAGGTGATCAGTGTAACTCTCCAAACTTCCCCGTGTTAGGAAGTTTTTGCTCAGTTGTGCCTGTCTGCTTCAGCTGATAAAACACAGACACTGAATTAAGGGCAAAAACATAGAAACGTGCTGCCAAGAACTGTCTTTCTACTATGCAAACATCATCTTGTGCAGCTTAAAACTCTAAATGTTTTTCCTAAAAGGCTGCTTCCACCATCTTCCCCCATTGCACCGAAAAGGGAACAGATGGGCAGGTGCTTGGACCAAAAAGGTTCTGGTTTTTGGCTACAGGAGCAGAGCAATCACACAAGCACAGCACCTCATCACATAAACCAGACTGACACCATTTGGACTTTACCAACCTGATTTCCTAGATCTTTCAAGTCTTCTCATGCATCTTTGGCAATTCCCAAGCACAGGCTATTTCCAAGCTCACCAGGCATAGCATCTGGGTACTGGGGTGCATCACTACCTACTGTTTAAATTAGTTTAAAAACAAGATCAAGTAGTTGCCATAGACATTTGCTAGATTCAAAGAAAATTAAATCTCACCCTCAAATAAAACTGAAATAAGGTCACTGGAGCTGGCCTCGTTGTTGGTAGTCTTCAATGAACTCACAGCTAACTCATATATGACCGCTTCTTAACCTTTACTTCCTCATTGCCTATCTTGGGAGGTCCTGGGATTTCTTATAGAAAGAAGAGGCCTCAGACTAGTGACACAAAGGGCCCTAAAACACAAACCCCAGGAAGGGGAAACACAGCCAACCGAACACAAAACGACCATCTATTTAAGCCAAAGCACATTGGATTTTGTTCTAAATTTTCATAGCTGCTTTACATTATCCCTTTAACACCTTATTTTTAAACATCTAAGCAATGTAATAGATGCATTCATTACCTCTACCTTGTAATAGTTCCTATTAGTTCCAGAAATAAAATTTAGAAGAGAGTGAATTAAGAAATTCTTATTTCATGAGTTTGGTTTTAAAAGCAATTCTAATTAGCTATTCTAATAGGTTATGGTAATTCAATCCTAAAATTATTAATCTGCCTACAAACAAAACCACACCTGCTGGAGATGTTAACATTGTGACCAACAGTTATATCATTACTCTTGTTAGTGACCTTCCTCTGACCTAGACTAACAAAGCTGGAAAATTTTATAAATGTCTGAAGTCTCCCAAAACTTTGAAGTGAGATCTCTCCGGGACTCAAATACTCTGTATTATACTTTCTATACTTCTGATCCTTTTTTTTAAAAGCATCTCTAACATAATATTAAAGAGTGAATTTTTTTGAGAGTCAATTTTCCATCAAATATCCTATCTATCATTTACGATGTCACAAAATTATGAATCAACAATAGAAATTTCATTCATGTCTAGTTAATAGTAGGAGACAATGTCATAACTACTAAGTAGCAAAAGCCCTGTTTTTCAGGTAGAACATGACCCTTCAGGAATAAGAAAATGAAAAACGAAGGAAATGTGAAGTGTGGCTGTCACATGATATGCAAATTATCTTGTGCATCTTGTAAACTAGATCTGAGGATGTTGAAAAGTCCTGGCAAAGATAATTTTGTTTCAAATTATTTGAAAGCCCTTAATGGTGATGACTTTGAGTGACCTTCATGTTACATGTCAGTATTATCATTTTAAAGTCAAATATAAGAAATATACAGTATTTGCAAGTTTCTTCCTAAAGCTTTCCTTAGATGCCCTGCATCAAATACGCTAAGCAACAAGAAAAGCAACATTCTATTATTTTATACATATTTATTATCAAAAAATTTTTTTAATGAAGATGGAAAAGAAAAAGAAGAAACACATCTTTCCCCAGTGACAAGGGCCCACGGTTACTGAAAGGGGCCATAAGGATCTATGAAAAATTGAGCCATCAAATTTCACATGACTGGAAGAAATTCTATGAGGGAAAGATTCAATTTGTCCTTTTACTAAGTGATGCAATCAGTTACACCAATAAGGTGGTAAATATTTTCACTAGCACATGAAACAACCCTTTGGTTGGTTTATAATTGCAAGAATGACGCGCACTGAATCTCTCGCTTTGTTTCAACATCCCTCGTTAGTGCTGTAGACCTCTTTGCCTCTCTTGTTTTTCTCAAAAGCAATTTAGAAAATGCTTGTATTTTAGACAAAAGGAGAACATTTGGTGAAAGAAAATTCATCATTAGGTATCTAGAGGTTTGTTAATAGAAAAGGCAGCTCCCACAGTGTATCCTAGTGCTCAAGCCAGGCACACACGCTCAGGACCAGCAAGCTGCCTTCACAGTGGGCCAAAAGTCATTATCATAATTTTATATTACATAGACTACATTGAAAATTTAATATATCCCAGCAAAAAGAGACAAAAGACATTTTGCATAATGCTTCTGTGAGCGCACTCTCTCTTGCTACTCTTTTAGCCACCCCATGCAGATTATCACACCAGGAAAAAGAAGTTCATTACCTAAGCCAAATCAAAATTAGGCTTTTCTTTTTGATAGGGAACTTCATTAGTAAGCCCTGTCTTATACAGCTGGGAGATTTGATGAATCTATCTTAGAGCAATAATTCAGCACAATCAGCCACAATTTTGCTTTAAGTTTTACATCTTTATTAAGAAAAGTGGAAATATGTAAAATGGATAGGCAGACATGGTTTTTAAAAGACATTAAATCCAGATGCTAACTAAAATCACTTTTGGACATCTGAAACATTCCAGAAGGACAGAAGAAAGTAAGGTAAGAAAATTAACTTTCTACCATAAAGTTATCTATGTTTAAGGCTTTCAAGGACAGAAAATAAATCTAGGAAACCAAGGCTAAAGACACTTGAAGTTGATGGAAAAAGATATTTATTGGGACTAGTTAAATGAAAACATTTCTGAATTTTAAAGGTAGCCTTTGATTAACAAGAAAACACAGGAGGAAAGAGCCATTTCAGAATTCTTCCTATGATAAAGTCTGAAGATCCGTTGTCCGTCATGCTCTCCAAGAAACTACCCCCCCCATGGCACTAAGCCCCCCTTTTATATCCTACGAAACTCAGTCGTCCCACAGGCATGGAACAAAGAGCTCCATTCTCTTCTCTGTGTGACCCACATCTGTGAGTAAGTTCACCCGCATGCAGGAGCTCTGCCCGCTGCAGATGACTGTGGAACTCCTCCAAGACTGCACCCTTTCATGCTGAAAAAACCCGTCTTCATAGCCCTGGTTGTGGCCACAGTTTTCCATACTGTGTTTGAATCTAACCTTGACTTTGTGTAGCCAGGGTGCAGCTTCCATGCCATGGCGTATTCTCCTGGCCACTGTCTATTACATGTTCTCTTAGCCACAGGCAGCCAGCCAGCCTGTAAGAGAAACACCCACCCCACTGGATCATTTTCTCCCTGCTTACTGATAACCATGAATTCCCTCAATACATCCACATTACTGAATGAGGGTTACGAATTCCTGAAGGTTAAGACTTTTTACAACAAATGATTTCCTAGACTTCTATGGTATTCTTAATTTGTACTTTTTGTTGAAACTCAGGAGTGGCAAAGCCTATGCAAAACGACAGGAACAAAACAAAACCAATGCCACCAATAGAAAGTAAAGCCAACTTCTTTCATCTGGTTATATCAGATGTCGCTTCCTCCACATCTGAGTGGCACAAGTCCTCCAGAGACAGATCTTATTTAACTCAGATTCAGTCAGTCATTCAATGTACCTGACCAAAATAACACACGCTCATTTCCAATACTGGTATTCTCACAAATTTTTTAACAAAACACAGAAAGATTTTAAAAGGCCTGGGTTAGTAATTAGTAAAGAGCAATATTTTCTTACATTTTTTTATTTTTTAAAATACCCTCTGAACATCTTTGAAAACCTGAGTAATATTGTAAAACAGACTTACCTTTTACAAATTAATGATACGACCTGTTTTATTTCTTCTACAGTTTAATCTTCTGGAAAACCTACAGTTCCTAGTAGTTAGAAGATGGGAATGGGGAATTATGTGATATGACATAATCATGATAGTAGCTATCATTTATAATGTCTTAACTGTGTACCACTTATGGTGCTGCTTTACTCTAGATTATTTTATTCAATCATTAAAAATAACCATATTAGTGAACTACTGTTTTTATTCCCATTTTGCGGATTAGGAGACTGAGTCTTTCCAGGAGTAGGGAACTAACTCACTGCACATCACACAGCTAGCAAGTGCAGAGCCTTGGCTTTGTACTCATTGACTGGACTTAACCCGCATTCTCCTAACCACTGTGCTCCCTGACCTTCTCAAGCAAATGATACGCAATTCTGAGATGATAAAAAAAATTCTTAATTCTCACAATTGTTATATATAAGTAATTTTTGAAAATTTCTTTCCTGTTGTCCTTTGGGACCATGGAGATATAAAAACAGAGGTAAATAAAACAAACAGAAAGCCATATAGAACATATAAGAGAGAGAGAGAGAGAGAGAGAGAGAGAGAGAGAGACATGTCCTATGGACCTGTTTCATGCCATGCCTATTATTTCTTTGAAGAACAACTACTCATCTCTCTACTATCCAGTTTTTAAAAGATACCTTTATTAAGAAACTTTGACTTGTATGACTCCTGCTCCTGGCCAGGTTAACTACAGCTAACACCTCTTTACTGTCCGCAAGAGTAGGCCATGGCATTCTTCAAGTTGTTCTTTCTTTACCAAAAACAACTTGAATAGATCAAGACTGAGTTTGAGCTCACTTACGCTTCAAACAGCAAAAGATGCATTGCTTATTAGTGTCTCTAGAATCTGTCTTTCTCATGAGATTTTTTTTTTAACCTGGATGACATTATATTGTATTTCTCTTTATAGGAACATTCAATACCTACTTATAGCTAGACCTCACGTTCCTTGATGAGAGAAGTTGATACAACAAAATTGGGGCCTCAAAAATATGTAGAAGACAGTAGGGGTTAGATTGCATATGGGTTGTACATGGGGGGATTTAGCTCAAGTGGCACTGCACCTGCTTTGCAAGCAGCCTACATAGGAGACATAAACATAGCTCTTTCTACTTTGGTTTCTTTTCATGGAGGAAAAGGAGTTCAGCAAATTTGAAGTGTATAAAGGTATCAGTACTCACGATGCACAATTAAAGCAACTACAAAGGCTCTGATCTAAAGATAATCAGTCAACAAGTGCCAAAACACCATCAAAAAGAGTTTCAACAATTGAAGAAAAAAAGTCAAGACCAGGACCTTGAGATTTATCCTTTGTAGTAAGATAAAATAACCAGAGTCTGAGAAGGCATTTTTATATATTTAATAAAAAAGCTTTAGGTTCTAAGAACTTGGCCATAAAAAAACCAATCAACCACCATCCTGAAAGGAACCAAACACATATATTTTTAAATTTCCCTCACACTACATTGCAATTTATTCCAAGTTCAGAAAATCCAGTTCAGCTCTTTCCTTTTTCAACACATTTCCACATGTTATTAGAAGTACACAGTTAACCAGGTTTCATGCAGTAGACAAAATGGCATTGTGGGATTACATTAGTTCGACAGCTGCTTTATGACTATAGCTTCCAGACCAATTTATTTAATATTGATCTTTAAACAAACATCAGTACAAATAAATTTGAGCGCTCCAGTCCTGAGATTTTATATCTATAAAAGAGGCCTATATTCAGAAAGGCAGGGCTGCTTGTATTTCTCTCTTTGATTCTGTTTTCTTTGATCCTACCAGGTATCAAATACATCAATGCCAAATTAAAACAAATCCATCTTCAGATAACACTTTGTTTATAATCTTTCGTGCAGAAAGAATTTTTCTATCAATAACTTCCAGCAAGTGTTTTAACTGATCTTTTTATTGCTACTACAAAAGGTGGCAGCAACCTGTCCTGACCGAATGAATCCCTCGCTGGGTCTTCCCTGGCCCATGTGCAGGAAGGGCTGAGTTTTTTCTCCCGGTTTCCAGTGTGGCTCATTCTCTTTAACAATTTTAACCTAGCGCAGGGACACAGTGAGACCCAGCTGCCCCCTGCTGAGAGGATTGCTGCACAAAGCTCAGGGTTCTGGAGGCCAATCTCAAGACTTTTACAGGACTACAGTTGACCATTTGGAGGAGGGGACAGCTGGGTGCTAAATATAAATGGGAAAAAAGACTTAGATAGGGAAATAGATAATGAATCCTGGGATTAAACACTCGATTCAATTAGGCGAGCATATATGAATGTGAGGCATAAATGGACCCAACGTAATTATTTGCACAGGACTTATTTATGCCCTTCTTAGTTATCCTGATTGAGCACAGATATGATGCTCAGCAAAGGACGATATTCCTGGGGTCTGGAACTGGGATAGAGTTCAAGTTTTGGGTCACAATTTATTCACATCTGTCATCTGTTTTCTCTTCACTGACTTCTATATGACTCTTTTAGAGAAATAAGAAAGTCTCTTTGCTGTGCTTTTTCTTTCTCTCCTTCCCTAGCCCTTCTATCCCTTCCTTCCTTCTTTTGTGCCAATTGTAAATATTCTAGCAGCAGAGTAGATCAATGAATACATCTTTATGTGAAATTTTTAAAAAGCACTCCAGGTTTGTTTCCAGATACCTTCAGCCCACACAAGTAAAGGAAGGTACACCTGCTGTGAAATGCTGAGGTAGCTGTGTTTCGTGAGTGATGAATTTCACTCACTCAGTGGATTGGTTTTTAGAGCATTCAAGTTTAAAAAAACCTTTTTATTTTGCCTAAAGAAGAGTTTGAAAAGACATGATAGTTTAATGTTTAACACCAGGAATTCTTAAAAGATAAAGATATTTAACTCTACTATTCCTTGGTTAATACAATAGCTTGTTATTATAAATACAGTAACAAATCCATTATTTATACAAGTACCAGCTTCTGCTGTCCCTTTCCAAAGTGCTCCGTCAATGAACTAATGTATAGATGACAAACTACAGCTAGCAACAGTAGCTTCTTCATTTGAAAAGGCTCTTCTTTCTTTGTTGGACCCCTAAAACCAGTCATTCCCTGGAGACAAGTAGAAGTACTCATGCGTCTCTTGTCCTGGAAAACAGGGTGAACCTTAAGGCATACGTCTCTGTCCACACTTCTACCGAGCCTTAAAACCCCCTCTGTAGCTGGAAGGCAAAGTAGGTGCAAAGGGACCGAAACTACAAGACTCCCTGTCCTGGGTGCTCACCACTACAGGTCGTCACGAGAGACATGTCAGTGGGACCCACTCAGCTGAGCTCTGCTAACTGATGATATGAGTCACAGATGTGAGCGACATTCTGGGCGGCAGAAAAGTTGAGAACTACTCTTCTACCAACACCTTCGCTCATACCTTATTTAATGATTAGTGCAGACTAATGATTATGCTTTTATTGGGAGGGGCTTTTACTTCCTGACCATGAGTCCCCGAGACACATTCATTTCATCTCTGTGTCCCTACCTGCCTGATAATAACCACATGAGCACAGACAAAGGGGCAAACTCACAGACGGGGGGATGATGGCTTTGAAACCACAACGTACGAGGAGAATCTGGAGGAACAAGGGGATGTTGATCTTGGAGAAGAATCAAGAGAGGCATGTCATCTACAGTGGGAATACAGGAGGAACTTTAAAGCAGAATAAGGATTTGTTTGGAAGAGTGGATGGAAATTTTCAAGACAGACGTAAGGATCCTGGGACTCCTGTCCTTTATCACTCACACCTACTGCGCCATGACACCTAATATTTTTAAATTCTATTTCTTCTTCACTTCTGCTGCCATAATTTTAGTTCTAAATCTTGTCAGCTACTGATACTCCATGTATGTGCTCTCTCATCCTTTCAGTCTTCCTCCCGGCTCCACCCTGAGGCTTGTAAGGTTGTTTGCCCTGAATAAAATCTCTTTAAAGCTTCTCCACCACCCTCAAAATAAAACCTGGCTTACTTGGAAGCAGGGTCTCTGCTGAATGAGAACCTCCCCGGGTCTCGCCTTTTGCCCCACTTCCCTCCAGCTGTACACCTTCTTCTGTAAGCAAACGATGTAAGCCCAGTCCAGCCCTGTCCTAGGAAACTCTACTTAGCAGAGCTTATCCTCTGGAATGTTGTCCCTAATGCTCATTTCTTGCACAGTTGAGTGTCAGCATTAACGGCATTGCACTGTCCATCTCTCAGGGCACAGCTGTACCTTGTTTAATGCCTGGGCCCTGTCCCTGTGATTAGCTTATTAAATGAATTAGTCACTGAGTGAAGAATTGCATATGGATTGTACATTACAATATTCAGAAAAAATGGTCAAAGGAGGCTCCAACCTGATGATTGCTTTATCTGCATATCTCTTATGTGTCGTACTATGGTGTATAACAGACATGAAACTACAGCCCTGTACTATATAATACAATCAGCAAAAGTTACTGTACTATATAAACAAGGGGTACTGTTCAAAAAAGACACTGAGGCTCCATAAACAAGATGGACAGCACATACAAAAAATATGAGGAGTATGTCCTAGCAGTTTGTCCTATGTGCAAAATAAGCATTGGTATAAATCCAAATCGTCATTCAACATGTAGGTAATTAAATGAAGAACGTCTGTATTAAGTAGCAAGAATTCAAAGAACTCCTACACATTTAAAGCCCTTTCTTAAATATGAGCCTATGATCAGGACTTTTTGTGCTCTATAAAGGGATGTGCTACCCAAGTACAGAGCAGATAGTGATAGAGACAATTTTACAATAAAAGTTTAAAATCTGGTACTAATGAGAACCAGAAAAAGTATGGTCTTATATGATGATTATTCGAATAAATATACCTTGAAGTTTTGCACATAGGTCTTAGATTTACTTAGATCTACTACAGATTTAACTCTATGAGAAATGAATTCAAAATTTTTTCTTATTTTTTACACGTAGCCTTTGGCCCTTTTGATACTTTGCTGGCAAGTGAAAACAACTGCCAGAGATAAGACTATGGTGCCAAGTAAAAGTCCCCTGCTTTTCTATATACTAGCGTCAGGGGCAGACAGTGATGAGACAGAAGTTACAGAAATCTGAACCAAATACCCCCAAACATCATGAAATGCATGGGTATCTGCCTTAAAATACAAACTCTGTGATCTTCCTATGAATAGTAAGGCAGTCAGATTTAAGATTTAAAGGTGCATTTATTAATGATGTTGATGGCTGTGTTTACCAGTGGCAGAGTTGTAATACTAAGTGTATGTTAGTACTCCCACCATGAAGAATGTTGGTCAGCTAAAATTAAATGCTGCGTGTCATCTACGCTAGCATTTTAAGAAGCGCACTTGGTCATGTAAATGGAAACAATGTCACTACAATTCTCTGAAAGAACCAGTGCTTTCAAATGAAAAATTCACTTTCTAGATCACCCATAAAAGTTCCCTCGCATGCAAGCAGGGTTTAGCACGGCCTGGGGCAGCCTGCTCTATCCTGCCCCTTCCCAGTTGTCTTCTGCTGCAGAGGATAATGAGGAGCTTGACAACATGGCTTCAGGTTGGAATTAAAAGCCTCCAGCTCATCCTGCTCTGATTTTATGGGGCCTAGCTGCTGCGACTTCATAGGACCTTGCTGAAACAACCTGTCTACTTCAACTCCACATGGTCCCAGTCTGGCTGGGTCTTTGAATCAAACCCTTCTCGTGTGAATACAGACAGCGTCTGGGAAACTGCGCTGTGGATGTCTCCACAGAGAATCACAGATGCTGTCAGGACTGAACTTCACACTCCAACATTTGATGCATTTTAAAAAGGGATTCAGCCTCAGACTCCAACAGGCAGATGGATCGTCTAACACTTCAAAGGCCTTTGCAGGATTGCATTTTTCCCCTTTGTCCCATAACCCATTCCTTTTCTCCTCCTTCTCTTCCTAACATGCTTTGGTAGTTCTTAAAGAAGTGACAAAGTCTTCCCAGCCATAACAGTAAGAACATCACCGAATGAGCAAAGGTACTTTAACTCCTCTGGATAATTCTGGGCTTTCTTAGTTCTTAACAAAAATGGCTCTAAGAAATCAGGGGCAGAGTAAAGATAGAAGAAGTCATAGGAACAGAGATGGGATTTTAAAAAGCAACAAGGAAACAACTACTTCTGTGTGGTTCATCAGAAAAATGCCTGCCATCTTCCTATTCAAACGTGTTTTGCCCTAACAATTTCCATTAGTAAAGTGAGAGTCTTACCCTGTAAGAAACATTGATTTAATTTTGGTTAGGTTATTTAAGAAACATTCCAAGGTCCAAATAACATATTATTTTCCTGAAAGAGCCTTTATTTTTACCAGCTCTTAATGCACTTCATTAAGTTAGAAGTGTATTGTAATTTGAAGCTGGTAATCTCTACATCAACTCAAAAGTTGCTACTGCTTTTCCTTTATTAATTAATCACCAAAGCTTGCACAAGTTTGTTAAGTGACATGGATGTAGGACAAAGGATTTTCTCTGGAGACACCTGGAAACAGGTGCATACCCCAGTCCTGCCCACGGCCCTGATGGCACCTCATGCCAACAGGAGTTTGGGATTTTGAAGGAATCATAGGTCAGAGGCAAAGGTGAGGGAGAGGAAGAGGCAAAATGGAATTCCCTTGTTGTCATCAATTAATCAACAAATTCTTAATATAAGACAGAGGGCCAACTTCATTCCAAGTGCTATAGGAGAAGAATGAATTGTATTTGCTGCATAATAATAGAGATTATTTAGAAGGAGGTGAGACAGTTCAAGTCATTGGATTAGTCTAGTTTTGATCAACTATCAACAACTAAGATCTATTACACTTGGCCTCTACACCCTTGCATTCAGTTCAGGGCATTTCCTTGTTAATAAATCTGTGTGTCAATGTTTTCTTTTTGAGAAGAAACATTTCTTCACTCTGACTCACTTCTTCAAAGAAGAAATATTCACACATGTGTAAACGTATTTCAAATATACTTTTGAAGGTCTAACAAGCTAAGTAGGAAGAAAAACCTTGTCTAATCCATCAAACTTAATTTGACACAAACTTTATGGATGGCCTGCATCCACAATCCATGCAAATGTACTTTCTAAACTGTTGATTGTTACAGAGTATTTTGCTAAGGCTTCCGGGATACACATGTGAACATACACATGCACACACACACAATTTAAAACATACTGCTCTCAGCAAAAGGAAATATCCCTAGAGTGAAGGGAAAGATTTCAGAGTGGGGAAAAACAGTTGCAAACTATATAGCTGACAGAGTTAATATCTAGAATATATAAGGAAATGAAAACTCAATAGCGGAAAAAAAAAACATATAAAATCCAGATTTCAAAAAGGGACACTCAATAGACATTTATAAAAATAAATAAAAATGGCCAAAATATACCTGAAAAACTGCTTGTCATCAGAGAAATTTAAGGCATAAGCACACGAAGATACTGCTTCACTGTAGCAAAATGACTAAAGTAAAAGTGACTAATGATAACAAGTGTTGACAAGGATGTGGAGAAAAAGGAACCCTGTGTCCTGCTCCTGGGAATGTAAAGTAGCAGAGCCATGACAGAATATTGGAGGTTCCTCATAAAAGTTAAAAATAGATCTACTAAGGGATCCAGCAATCCCACTACTGGGCATATATCCAGAGGCAATGAAATCGGTGTGTCAGAGACATCTGCCTGCCCATGCTCACTACCACACTGCTCACAAAAGCCAAGAAATGGAAATGTGTCCATAAAATGATGAACTGATAAAAATGGTGGTACATCCATTCAACAGAATATTATTTACTCATAAAAACAAATCCTGTAATTTTTCATAATATAGACAGAGATCATTATGGTAAGTTAAATAATCCAGGCACAGAAAGACAGGTAGCATATGATCAAGCACATGACAAATCTAAAAAAGCTGATTTCACAAAAAGTGAGAGTGGGCTGACAGTTATCAGATGCTGGGGAGATGAGGAAGCAGGTAAGGTGGGAGAGATTGATCAATGGGAATAAAGTTACAGTTGGGTAACGGTCTGAAATTCTGGCAAACTATCGTTCAGAAGGGTGACCACAGATAAAAATAACACTGCATGTTTCAAAAAGGAAGAAGAAAAGATCTTGAATGTTTTTACCATAAAGGAAGGATAGATGGGGAGATAAGTATGTTTAACATGATTCAAAATTTATGTAATGTATTTATGCATAAAGCTACATGATTCTTTATGTTTATGTGGATCAGTTATTGACTGGATTTATTTAAAACTTGATTTATTTAAAAATAAAATGAAATCTGTAACCTAACTTTTAAGATACCTAAGAATTTAACATATATGCCTATTAAACACTATCTTTTTTTTTTTTTTT
>PVIR01003385.1:72385-89477 GCA_004026965.1 Petromus typicus | reverse complement strand
ATCATGTTGACAGTGTCCAATATCTCTGCTTTCATCTCAGAGATCAGCTCTGATTTCCATTTTACTAGATCTGCTTTGGTTACCATTTCTGAGGGCCCTGGAGACTGGGCTTCACACTTCTCTATCTCCCTTCCCCCTGTGTTACTTGGAGGTGAGGATCTTTGTGTCTGAGATTTGGAGTGTTTCCTCATCTCTGACTGCCCTGTTTTCTGGCACTGTTTGTTCCAAGTTACTTTCCTTTTAATAGTTAGGAATCTTAAAATAGCAGTGTTTCCTGGGTTGCTCTTTGCAGTCTATATTGGGACCAATACAAGCTGACTGGATGTGCTTCTGCAGTTACTGTGGAGAAAATCAGACTCTGACCTGCTAACCTCAGTCCCTGGGTACTCTTCCGGTGCAGGCCTGGAGGCCAGTAAGCTCTATCCCCGGCGCAGATTCAGTGATGTAGACTCGGTGCTACAGTCACCGCTTACCGAGCCGCCCGCTGCCAAATTCAGTCTCTGGGCACTCCTCTGGTGTGAGCCTGGAGGCCAGTAAGCTCCAAACCCGATGCAGATTCAGTGGCACAGTCGCCGTTTCCCGAGCTGCCTGCTGCTAACCTCAGTCCCTGGGTGCTCCTCCGGCGTGGGCCTGGAGACAAGCAAACTCCAAACCCGGCACAGATTCAGTGACGCAGACTCGGTGCTGCAGTCGCCGTTTCCCGAGCTGCCCGCTGCTAAACTCAGTCCCTGGGCGCTCTTCCAGCGTGGGCCTGGAGACAAGTAAGCTCCAAACCCGGTGCAGATTCAGTGACGCAGACTCGGTGCTGCAGTCGCCGTTTCCTGAGCCGCCCGCTGCTAAACTCAGTCCCTGGGCCTAATTAAAATGTTTTACATAGAAGAACGTATAGTGTTATTAGAAAATAAGTTGAGCGGGCCAGGGATTTGGCTCAGTGGTTCTGGCGCCTGTCTTGCAACTGTAAGGGCCCAGGTTCAAACCCCGGTTAACCACATAAAATACTGGGTGTGGAAACTCACACCCAGAAGCAATCAGTACCATATACCACAGTGCTGGGCGTGGTGGCTCATGCCTGTAATCCCAGTACTTGGGAGGCAGAGGCAGGAGGATTGTTGTGATGTGATTTTAAGGCTGAGCTCAGGGCCAGCGTGAACTACACAGCAAGACCCTGTCTCAAAAAAAAAAAAAAAAAAAAGAGCTGAGAAATAAATTAGTGAGTGAAAATATATTCTCCTAAAATCATGATACAAGTATATTTACTATTATTATTATCTGAGAATTTATTATGAAAATTATTTTTCATAGAACATTTTTTAAAATTTTCCTAGTTAATATTTATTTGTTAGATTAAAATTTAAAAAATGATTTCACCAATAAGACAATGTAGAGAATGCTTTAATTTCTTCTGTATTGTGGTTACAATAAAATATAAAGGTCAGGAAATTGAAAAAACAAGATAAAATGAAAACAATAAAAATTAAATAGGGACAGCCAAAATCCAAGTATTTTATTAAAACCTGCAAAACTGTCATTGACACAATTAAGATAGTTGGTGTGAATTCATCAGTTAAACAACTTAGTGCATATGTTTGTCCCAGTGCACATCTCACTACAATTTGACCATATCGGTAGCTTCACGTAACCTGACACAATCAATAAGACTAAGTGGACTGTGCCTTGTCTTGCCAATGTCTCCCATTTATAGCTCCATTTACTTATCCTCCCTTTTTCACTGAGCCTTTACAACCACTGTCTATGCCAGTATGATGATGTTGTTTCAAAAATATATAAACAGAATCATAATATGTATGTTTTTAATAATTGAAGATTTTTAAAATTGGTATTTATGTAATGATAAATTAAAGTATTTTGTTTTATACATCAGGTGAAATAATGATATTTTTAAAAGTTATAAAGTTCTTTTAATAATATACTAACTAAAGATATAACTAAGGTAATAAAGAATCAGCATTCTGACAAACAGGACTAATTCATAACAAATTATGGTTATTTTATTAATTTTAAGAAACTCAAAAATCTCATGAACCAATCATTTTATGTGTACTTAGAATAATTTTTTTTAAAAAGAGAATAATTTTATAGAAATTTTCACTTTGAGATCTTAACTGCAATACAGTAAGAAAAATAATCATAGTCTATCATACTTATACTACAATAGAATGGGTAAAGTATTTAGAAAATATAAGGATTTCAATTAGCTCATTCAAAATTATATATTAAAAGATAGTTCTTTATAACTTTTGAGTTTTCTTCTTCCACATTTTAAAAGGTGATGCCTCCAAAAACTAGGACTAGTGGTTCCATTTGATCCTGCTGTTCCCCCGGTACATACACAAAAGAATTAAAACATTCATATCACAATGACATATGTGCACTCATGCTTATAGAAGCTCAGTTTGTGATAGCTAAATCTTGGAAACAACTCAAATGCCCATTAACTAGAGACTGGATAAAGAAGATGTTAGTCTTTTTTTTAAAAAAATGAAGTATTACTCTGTCATATAGAATGATAGAATGGCTGCCATATCAGATTCAGCCAACATCAAATGTTGGTGAGGCTGCAGAGGAGAAGGAACCCTTCTCCACTGCTGGTGGGACTGTAGACTCATACAACACCTGTGGAATCAGTTTGGAGATTCCTCAAAAAGCTAGGATTGGAGGTCCCATTTGACCCGGCCATCGCCCTGCTAGGTATATACACACAAGAATTAAAAGACTCATATCACAGTGACATATGTGCACCCATGTTTATAGCAGCCCAATTTGTGATTGCTACATCTTGGAAACAACCCAAGTGTCCATCAACTGGAGACTGGTTAAAAACCTGTGGTTCTTCTACAGAATGGAGTATTACTCTGCCATAAAAAAATGATAAGTTTGAATCATTTTTACTTAAATGAACATGCCTTGAGGATATCCACATAAGTGAAATAAATAGGTCACAGATAGGTACATATTGCATCTTTTCTCTGGTATGAGAAAATAAAGATATAAATGAGTCCTAGAATTGTATGTTATATATTGTGAAATAGAAAATGCTCAAATTAAAATAGGATTAAGGAGGAAAAATAATGAGATTATAACAAAAAAGAAAGGAAACAAATTTTATGCATATGGGGGGTCGTAGGGTGGGTAGGGCTACGGGAAAAATGAGAATTAAGTTGCATCTTCTACTAGTACAAATCCCCATTATGGAGTGCAATCATGATGTGTATATGTAATGCACCAATAAAAATTTCAATAAATAAAAAAATAAATAATGATAAATTCGAGTCCTTTACACTCGAGTACATGTACCTTGAAGACATATTCATAAGAAATAAATGTGTAAATGTCATATATTTTCTCTGGCATGAGAAGGTGAAGATGTAAATGAGTTCTAGAGTGTTTGGTAGGTATTGTGAAATAGCAAATATTCAGAGGGAAAAGGGGGGTCGGAGTTAGTAACAAGGAAAAGGAAAAATGTGATATCAAAAAAAAAAAGGAGACAAAGCTTATGTATATAGGGGTTAGGGAGATTATAGAGTGGGCAAGGGAATTGAAAAATATGAGAGTAGTCATGTAATACACTGGTTCAAATTGTCAACATGCTGAGTGTGATCATAGTATTCCTATACTGATTGAGGAAATATAGAATAGAACTCCCAAACCTATAATGATATATAGAGATATCTAACTCTCAAACTAAATTTACAGTGATAATATTTACAGATACTCACTTATGTAGATGATAAATAGCACCAAGAATAAAAAACAAATCAATATTTCAGAACAGAATAATAAAACAAACAAAGAAAAATACCAGTTCTTTGTGTCTAGACACCTCCCCAAACCTTCTTACAGTCATGGGGCTTTTATAGAGTTGGCTGGGTTTAGACTGTGATTGATTTGTGGTATAACTAGACTCAGGGCATAAGCATTAAGGGTATCAGTGCTACATATCTTCAGTAGTGTGCATAAGACAAAAGAGGCAGAAGGTTGCTAGAAAGCACTCGTGCAGCTTTTGCTGACTTCTACCACTGTGGCCTGTTACTCTTCTGCTGTGTTCCATGCTGTACTGCAGCCAGTGGTTTGTAGATTGAGAGAAAAATAAGAAAATAGTGATACATATTCTTCAAACAATGAACAGAAACAAAAATTGAATTTAGCAAACTGCTCACATTATATAAAATCATGGAAATATTTACATCTAAATATAATAAGAAATGTGTAGCATTTGTAAAAAATAATAATTCTGATAGAAGAACTTAGGGATTCCTGTTGGAGTGATACTTCATATTGATTTATTGAAAACTCAAAATATTAGAGCTATAATTTCTTCTTCATAAAATTATAACAGGATGATTTAAAGCTTGACAAGAAAATTGAACTATATTAGTTAAAATAATATTGAAAATACAAAGTAGGAAAAGATCACTAGAGCAAGTGTAACCACTTACTAGAAATAAAATATGTGAAATGTCAATAAAAATACTATATAGTATATCACTCCACAAAGAATGGCTGCTACCTGGAAATTAACCAGCAACAAATGTAAGCGAGGCTGCGGAGGGAAAGGTCCTCTTCTCCACTATTGATAGGAATGTGGACTGGTGCAACAACTGTGAAGATCAGTGTGGAGATTGCCCAAAATATTTGTTCAGAAGTCAAATTTGACCTCGCTACTCCTCTGCTAGGTATATGCACACACACACACACACACACACACACACACACACACACACACACACTTCAATGATTCAAATCAAAATGACATTTCTGCACTCATGTTCATAGCAGCTCAATTACTGATAGCTAAATCATAGGGATTCCTTTTTTATGATTTGAATTTACCACTCCAAAAGCATGTGTTGCATTGAAATCGTCACCTCTGTAGTAATAGACTTTGTATGTGGGGCCTACAGGTGCATATTCTAGTCATAGAGTTCTATCTTTAAGTAGAGAATAATCTGTTTAACAAAAATGAAAAGCAGCCTCATCGTCTACCTTCTTTCCTTCCTTCCTCTCTTCTTTCTTTCCTTCCTTCCTTTTTCTTTCCTTCTCTGCTCCCTCCCTTCCTTCTTTTTCTTCCTTTGTCATCTACTATGTGCTAATCTGTAAATGGTATGAAAGCTTTTACCAAAGCCTTTCATGTAGGCTCTCACCCTCAATTTTACTACATTTCAGAACCATGAGTCAAATTTCTGTTCATCATAAATTGACTAACCAAATATGATGAATGTTTAAATATAAAAATAAAGTAAAACATTATCTTTATACCCCTCAAGACTCTGCCTTTCACTTGCACTACAATGACTTGCTCATTCTGGATGTCCTTTACCTGAGTGTCTCCAGTTGTACTGCATGACTGCCTCAGTGTCCTGAATCAAATAGAAATGTTTAGCTTTCACACTCATTTAGATTATATGGAAAAGTCAGAAGTTTAACTGAGCCCAATCCTGTAAATAAAGAGGTCAAGGAGACCCACCAGTGCTTTAACAAACCTGTGTTTTCCCTGGGTGACCATGTACCGCAGCATTCAGTGATTTTTTTTTTAAATTCAAATCTTTATTGGTACATTATGAATGCACATCATCATCACATTTATTATTGAGAGCTTGTACCAGAATATGACACAACTTGATTTTCATTATTTCTCCTTCCCCTACCCTTCATGCAACTCCCCACCCCCATATACCTATGATTTGTTTCCTTTTTTATTACCATAACACTCTTTTTCCCCTCATTATTTACCCCTACACCCTCTTACCTTTTAGATATTTTCTATTTGACAGTATCAACTATGCATATAAGAATTCATTTACATCTTCATTTTCTCAAACCAGAGAAAACATGAGATATTTACACATCTGTGAGCTATTTATTTCACTTATATATTTTTAATTGAAATATTTATTGGTACATTACATATGCACATCATAATTGCACTCAGCAATGATAATTTGTACCAGTATATGATATAACTTAATTCTCATTTTTTCCATATCCTTTCCTACCCTACCTCCCCCATATATATACTTTGTTTCCTTTATTTTTTGTTATAATCTCATTATTTCCCCACTTCCCCCTATTTCACTGTGAATATTTTCTGTTTAACAATATATATCATACAATTCTAGAACTCATTTATATCTTTATTTTCTCATACCAGAGAAAAGACGTAATATTTACATATCTGTGACCTATTTATTTCACTTATGAGGATATCCTCAAAGTATGTCCCTTTAAGTATACATATTTCAAACTTATCATTTTTATGGCAGAGTAATACTCCATTCTGTAGAAGAACCACAGCTTTCTTATCCAATCTCCAGTTGATGGATATTTGGGTCATATTTTTGATGACAATTTATAAACAAAAGATTACTTCCATATCAGCTTCAGAAAGGGACAAGAACAATGGGTGAAGCTTTTCCAAAGTAATAGTTGAGGGGAATTAATGACAATATGTACTGTAATTCATTTTCAAAGTAAATGTTAAAATAGATTTTGATAGCCATCATACTTAGTTTCCAGAGAGAAGATCTTATAATAAGATTTTATTCTTGCATAATTTCCTCGGGATGACTGACATCCTGTGTTGGGCGCCGTTTCCTACAGTGTCATGGCTGCCCATGCAGGAGAGAAAAAAGTTGGCCTGATTTCTGTACCAGAGCCTGACATTGTCTACTTTTCTCAAGGATAATTAATGTCCTTTCTAGGTTAAACTAAGAACCTTGACACACCCTCATTTCAGATTAAACTAAGAACCTTGACACACCCTTATTCCAGGTTAAACTAAGAACCTTTACACACCCTCGTGCCAGATTTAATTAAGAATATTGTCAGTGCAACCTGCCCACCAGTTCTTTCACTAACTTTTTTCTTTTCTGTACACGTGAGCAAAGCTAGTCGGCTCAAGGGCGGCTTAAGGTCAGTACTAAAGAAATGTATAAAAGAAGACTGTTAAATAAACGTGGTGTTCATTCATTATTGACTGATGAACCCTTCCAAGTCTCACTGTCCTGTCTTTACTTATTTCTCATCCCAGCCCCTCGGCTCGGTCACCCCATTGCTCTGTCCGGCTCACACCGCCATACCCAGCGGTGAGACCCTGGCAATCCTGTGAAATTCCTCCCTCTTCTGGTGCTCCATGGGGAATTTACATTTATTTCATTGTGTGGCTGGAAGGGAAAGTTTTCCAAGTCTTATTCCCATATAATTAATTTGATCTCATACTGATTTCTCTTCAGGTATTTGATAATTCACTGTAAATGTACTTTCCTGCCTGAATTTCAATTTCCACATAATCATGCTAAGGAAAAATACATTTATGAACCACTTTATTTTATTTTACTATTGTAAATAAATTGTTTCCTATTTTGTAGTTGCTACATCTCAAAAGGAGAAAGGAAGCCATAAAAGAATATCACATTCACTGTAGTGTTATTCTTGGTTTTTCTTTTTCATTTCTTAGATGTTACCAACAATTTCTATTCAATTAGCTTTCATTTGGAATGAAGTAAAATTACTGTAAATACATATGCTGAAATAAAAACACTATGAGAATAAGTAGATAAGTTGAAAAAACTAATCCGAAGACACACTTTTATTCTTTACAGAATTAGATCCATTTATCTTGGCAATGAGAATATCATCTGTTAGACACATTCCTTTTATTAACCAAAGACATTTTGTCAAAACTAAGAAAAGTGAAATTGGTAACAAGCTACAAAAAAGTTAGTGCAATGACTATTTCTGAATGTTTTAATATCCCTGATATTTATTTTAAAGAATATGTTAGACATATTTAGAATGATGTTGCATAGTATGTATAAGATTAGATTTATTTTTTCTTTCAGTCAATTTCACAAATGGATTTTATAATATTTGGTTACTTTATGAGAACAGTTTAGATTCAATAAAATGATTTATCTGAAATATACAATTTTAGTGGCATTCTTATGTGGTGTAAGTGTTCATTTAATAGTGTACTAATCAATAAGAAGATTGAAAATATTCCTTCATTTTCTATTTTAGTCTACAAGAGGGAGAAGAAAAAAAACATGATGTCTTTGTGACCAAACATGAAGAGAGTTTAGAACTGAGGTGTATGAATCCACAACAGTGGAGGCTGGACAGTCAATGATGACAGGGTGTTACAGGGTGTTACAAGATGAGGAGTTTGCTGGAGTCTACAAGTTAACTCACAAGACCAGATACTGAAGAGGGTAAAAGTGACAGGAAAAAATAAGCAGAGAGATAGTAAATAGTACAAAGTAAATGTAGTCATCATTTATGTATATAATACAGGCCACAATTTAGAGACCAGATTCAAAAATATTAAAACAGCAATATGAAACACTGAGGTGATTTATTTTTATGTGGATAAAAATCTGTATTTATAACTGTTGACACAAAGAATCATGTCACTACAGCACAATTCATCTTATTCAAATTACTTTCACTTCAAGTTCAAAAAAATAAAAGCATTTAAAATTAGTAGAGAAGGTCACAATAAAGTTCAGTTCTTAATTTAAAGTCAATATGCTTAGACTATTTTATGAGAACTCTTGAAAAAAGATAGAATTATTTTTAAAAAGGGGGTCCTTATTAGGAACCTTGAAATTTGACAGCTAAGAGTGATAGTTTTGCTTAAAGCAATGATCTCTAAGTTCCTCTTAGGCTAAGAAAATACACTGGACGTATACATGAAAAGCAGTGGTCAACTACTGTTCAGGGTTTCAGGGTAAATCTTCCAGAACATTTTAATTATATTTGGGAAATGGTTCAAACTTTAATTTCAAATTTAAGCTTGCAGGTTATAATTAATTCTTTACTTTCCAAAATATTTTGTTTTCCACAGAGTCCATAAGAATTCCTTATCAATATAATTTTATATTATCAGCTGAATATTCAGTATTTTTATCCATTCAGGATGTCACAAAAATATACAGCAGGTGATTTCTGAACAGAAATTTATTTCTTACAGTGTGAGACACTGAGAAGTTTAAGATTAAAGTGTCATTGGTTTCAGGGTCTGCCCAGGACACTCAGTAGCTTTACAGATAGCTGGAGACCTCACAGGACAGAAGAGCTGGCCTCTTCTGAGAAAGGAAGTAATCCTACCCATAACCTAATCTACCTCCAAGGGCCTCATCTCTAGCTGTTTCCAATGTGTTGGAGGCTTCAAAATAAACCTTCTGAGACAGCTACTAACAACCAAGAATGGCTCATAGTATGCAATTTTTAAAATACATTAACTTTATAAAACCACTTGCTTAAAATATGTATGAGAACACATTTTCAAGTTTTCTGGGTATTACAGTTAATTTTATTTAGCTTATTAAGAAAACTCAGTAACTAAAACAGGACAAAATAAAAATTTTGTTTCTAGGTTTATTGAAAGGATCTCCAAAAACTTTTACTGGGACTAAAATATTGTTTTCTTAAAATAATTTAACCTAATTTCAAAACAAGAAACATACTTAAATATAAATAATGTTTTCTGTCTAGCCCCTAAGCCAAAGTCATGTGTCTTAGGTGTCTTCTGTGGAAGTATCCCAGTAGGAGACACAGGATTTATGATGACTCCCCCCATTCCCCGCACCATTTCTTAGGCTTAAGTTTAAACTACTCAAGTGACTCACCAACTGTTACAGTCATATGTGAGAACGAGCCTAGTAGATGAGCTCAAACCTGTCCAAGGAGCAATTGAAATGAAAAATCAACAGAGACAGAAATAAGCAAAACTCTGGGGCTAGGAGGCTCTGCCTGCAGTCTGCCTTTGATACAGAGCCTTGAATGACTGGCACAGCTTGGCCTTATTCAATCAGATACAGACACAAACAATTAGAATTAAACAGGATTCCCTGTCTCCCACCTTCCTCTGTACTTCTGCAGGTAAACAACATCACCTCAGGTGTTTCTGCTTTTCCCTGCAGCATGTCAGCTCTCTCTGTCTCTCTGTCTGTCTCTCTCTCTCTCTCTCTCTCTCTCTCATATTTCAAGTCTTCATTGGTACCTTATGAATACACATCATCATTGTATTCAACTTTGAGAGTTTGTACCAGAAGATAATGTGACTTGATCCTCATTTTCCCCTCCCCCACCCACCCTGCAACCCTCCACCTCCTATGTACATAACAACTTCATCTCAGGGGTTGTGCTTTTCCCTGCAGAATATCAACACTCCCTTATGCCCTCTCCCTTCTTACTGCTCATCGAAGAGGTCAATCCAGCCCATTTTTCTCATCTGATCACTACAGTCATGTACCAAGTTTATTGTAGCTGAAAGACTTAGACCAAAATCCAAAATGGAACAGATTCATGAAGCAGAATCAGCAGAACGTCTGTCCCAGGGAAAGTCACACAGGACCCTCTTCCTTCCACAGCAATGACCTGTGACTGCATTGTCCAAAGTGACTGCAACCAAAGAAGCATACCTGAACTTGAAGAAGGATTATTTTAAGGACTCCTTAATTTAGACATAAAGGGACCATGATGACCCTCATTTATTAGCAATTACTTCTGGGATAAGATAGGTTTTCACCATAAATCTCACTGGTAGTGTAAACTACATGGACAAATTGGTACAGTGTGCTTCCAAAAATGCCAACCGTGCTAAAATCTCGATGCACCTACAGCCTTTTGGGAGCTAATTCCTGTGACTGGCCAGTGGCCAGTCCTGAAAACAAACTTTTACAAGGAATATGTTAATTTTTATCAAGGCGGATCTGATGAGATAATACTTTCTTGGACAGTATACTTTTTTGTATCCAAGTAACTTAAGAAACTCTCAAATAAAAGATTAATGTGAAAGTATTACTACTGTCTCTAGTTTTGCTACCTTTTTTTTTTTTTTTTGGAAACTTTATTAGAATTTATTTTCTCTGAAGACTTATGAAAAGAATAATGAGATTATTTATTTTACCACCCATTTTCCTTTTATATCCTTACAGAATTCAACCACAAATTCTGTCTCCCTCATTTTGTTTTACCCCACACATTCCTATAAACCTATGTCCATCTCATCCTATATCTCTTCTGATTCTGAGTTAATTTTATATTTTCCTTATTACACACATTGTTTGTGTGCTGTTAGTTAACCCTGATTTTCTGTGGATAGACTACTTAGCATATAGATACATACACAAACATTTACAATGATTCCATTTCTGTTTTAAAAGTTTTTAAAGTTTATTGGGTTTTTAAAATAATTGATTTTATTAGTGCATTTTATATACACATCATGTTCACAATCAACATTGAAAATTTGTGCCAGTATATGGTATGAATTAATCCTCATTTTTCCCATTTCCCTGCCCACGCTCTGCTCTCTATATGTATATGAGCTGTATTTCCTCATATTTTTAACATAATGTGTTTTAATTGATAAATAAAACTGTTATATTTCACAGTACAGTGTGAGGTTTTATTACCTATATCCATTGTGAAAAAATTACTACAGCCAAACTAGAACTTCCCTTTTTCTTTTTATTTTCTATGGTGAGAATATTTAAGGTCTACATACTATGTTTAAAAAAAAAAAAAAAAAAACTTGCCTCTTACTGTGATGTATTGGTTCCTGACAATATTCTGTACATGAAATAAGCAGAGACAAACACTTCAGGATTTCATTTGCATCAGTAATTTCAAAATTTTTATATTCACTGTATATGCCTATGTCTCTCCAAAGAGTCATAGGCACTTACTACAGTGTCTTTGTCACTAAATACTGTAATAACCCTAATATAGTTTGGCATTCATCTACACATTACTCTGAAATTTGTTTTAGTAATCAGTAATGACTTTTAAATTACTAAATCCAATGGAAATATAGACAATTACCTATATTTATTTGGGTGAAATATGTGACACTATTGTACTTAGGTTAATTGCTCCGCCTCTGCTTGATTTCAAGTGACACTACTCTTTCCTTATTCTCTATTTGAAATTCATCACCTTGCAATATCTACTTTGATAACATTTTCCCTTTACAGAAAATTAGACGATAAGCCTCCATCTGTTTCTCATATTTCTATGTCTTAAGAACAGAGACACTGAATACTTTCATTTGTGACTACGTTTTGTGTTAGGTAGATTAGTGTTCCGTTCTCACTGTAGCCACTACTGAGCACGCTATGTGGCAAGCCAAATTCTAATTACTTATACTTTTCTTGAGATTTTTCTGATAGATTTTATTCAATATTATGAGCTCTTAAAAATAAAGACTATTTCAGAGCTGGAGAAAGAAGGAGGAGGAGAAATGTTTCAAATGCAGCGAAGGTTTTCTGTTGTTTCTATAGTTCAAAGATACCAGGGTTCATAAAATAGAATCAGAGAAGCCTCTGGTTGTTTAATGGAAGTTTCCAAGTAATGTAAAGCAAATAAATTGGTAATTAGTTTACAATTACAAAGAATTAAACTCAACAAAAGCCTAAAGGAACTTATTAGAAAATTTTTCTCAGAGTCTCTGAATGATGCCAGCTGGGCATCACATTTCTTACAAACATGTTAAACCTGGAGTAGGAAAACTAGTTAAATAAGCCAAGATTTCTGATTTGCAAAACTGAAATAACGTTTGGTTATTTTAAACTGAAAGTTTTTGACGATTTGTTCAACAGAAGACCCTTGACTTGTGAATGTAATTCATTTATGAGGCTCATTATAACTCAAATTGATCACTAAAGCCTCGGGCTTCTCTACACAGATTTGAAAGTCTCTTCCCTGTGTGCAGGCAGATCTAGTGTCCAGAGAGACATTGGTCCAGGATTTTTCAATTAACCTACACAAGAAAAGATGTTGTAAACTTCCTTCTAGAACTGTCTAAGGGTTAAATCTGTGTCTGAGACCCATTTGAGAGCACAAGCAGTTGGCATCCAGGTCTTAACTAAATGCTTTGCTTATAAGCCAAACTAAAATTATAGCCTTAACACAAGTTCTTCATATATCAGCCTGGTTGTAACTCACGGGTTCATTGCAACAGCAGTAGAAAAATCAATGTAATCTTCAATTCTATTTATATATCTTGCACACACAAGAAGCTGTTTAAAAAGCTGATATATCATTTTAGAAGATGGACTTTTGTAGGCTGTGGATTTAGCTCAGTGGTTTCAGTGCCTGCCTTGCAAGTACAAGGTCCCTATTTTGATCCCAGTAACCACATACAACAATGCCTGGCATAGTGATTCATGTCCAGTAGCAATCAGTACCACATTCCACAGTGTCAAGCATTGTGGCTCATGCCTATAATCCCAGAATTTGGGAGGCAGAGGGAGGAGTTATGCTATGAGTTTGAGGCTTACTTGGACTACATAGTGAATTCAAGTCCAGCCTGAACTATAAAGTGAGACCCTATCTCAAAACACTGAAAAGAAGGAGGAGGAGAAGGATTTTTTTACAATTATTAGTAAAGGGAATTTTTCTATATTCACAGTTTTATATATGATAACAATTGCTATATAATGAATGTTCATCTGTGGAATTGAGGTGAGCAAAAGTAACTGATGCAAAATGATGCTCAAATAACACTTTAATTGTCTTTGATCTGAAACTCTTATGAATTATATCATCATGCACAAATTCTTGAAAGAGAATAAATCTCAGACCCTACAGACATGTTGATACTGCATTTTTTAAAATATTCACAAGAATCAAATACATTCTAAATATATCATTATTCTTATGTATCATATTTCTCCTGAATGATTGCACAAAATATTAAAACTATGTTTGTGCCTGACTGTCTCAAATCTATGCATTTGTTATTTATCTCTCCTTTTATGTAGATAAATATAAATAAGTGGAATTATATAATAGTGTGACAATTTATTACCAAAATGTTTCCCTCATGACTTAAAATCTACTTACATTGGAGAGAATACATTTTAACTGTAGACTTTTCCTCATCAGAATATCGTAAGCCAATTTCATGAAAAGAAAATTGATATAATTGATATAATGAAAATGTCTGTGAACAGAAATGAGTCACTATATAAAATGTTTAGCTCACATGTGATTGGCCAAGTTGATTTAAGAAAATCTAACCGATTGCATAAAGGTTGGCTATCCAGTCATTTCAGTCCCAGACCTAAGAGGAAAAGAAGTTATTTCTGATGTGCAGGGCTCTCAGTCTTTTAGACACCATATAAATTGGAATTGATTGAGAAACCCTTTAGCAGAATTACCCTGCTGGGCCGAATCAACACAGAAAGCTCTGAGAGTTAATAATAAATTGTAGTTTGGATTCTACAGTTTTGAAGTAGTTGGTTACACATTAATAAATAATTTAAGCCCTTATACTTTGAGTTTATTTAAAAACCAATTAACTACCAAGTGCACTGATAACCACTGATTTATCTAATATTTATCTTTATCTAATATTTGGGTTATTTAGCACCTCACACTAATTAGTATACTTTATTAATATCAAGGTTATTTATATTTTTTTTCATTTTTCAAGACTTATACCTATTTAATCTTTCAATACTTCTTACATATTCAAAAATATACACTTCCAATCAATTTAAATGAAAAGTACTCCTGTATGATGTTCTTGACTTGTGGTAAAGATCCTTCAAGTAAATTTGTTCAGATTCCTTATCATTTTCCATAGCATTATACAACTCTGTTAAGAATTATTGTATAAAGCTATTTCCTACTTCACAAACACTAACCAGGCTAAATGAAAACCGTTTGTAAAACATAAATACACTCTTACTTTCACCCTTGATCCAAGTTAGCATCTATACATTGCCACATTTAGTACTCTTTTATGGACTCCTAAATCTTGTAGTCATCAAAGCATTCTATTTTCAAGAAATCAATGCAAATTCTATTAGGTAATAATGTACAAAATTATATTTAAGCAATGTCATGCTATGTCATTTAATTTCAAGGGAACAGAAATTAATAAGGTCATGATATATTAATGATATCTACTATTTCATTCTTTCTATTGTCTCTTTCCCTGATTTCATTAAATTTATCCAGTTTATTATATCATTTCACACAGACTGACACTCTTATACCTCTGTATCACAACATGTATTAAAATTCAAGAAACTCGGGACATATGTAGAGATAGTAAGATTCAGCAAAATAACAGAGAATTAAGATGTTAAAACTTGAGCATCCTTGTGTTTCAAATGTTTGACAGACTTCAAAAATGTTGTCAAATTATTATCCAGGGATTTGAAATGCAAGGATTTTAGCTTTAGGAAGGCTTTAATGGAAAGAATCAACCATCATTTACTAAAATAGACTTAACTATGAAGCTAAAGCAAAAAAAAAAAGTAAAATTGATTTTTTAAAAGCATAAAGAAATATACTCCATCTAAGTAAGAATTTTTAGACTGATAAAAAATGCTTTTGAAATTATGAAATGTCTAAAAGATTCAGACATTTCAGAGTAAGGAGTAAAAATGATTGAAAACTCTAGAACTGAATGCCCAAAGGAAATATTAAATTGATAATTCTATGCAAGTATATTTAAGCTCTTCCTTTATAAGCTAACATTGGAAAGATAACAATTTTCAAAGATATTTTAAAAGTTGAACACCAAGAAAAAAATGTTTAAAAGTTGAAGAACAAATTGGTAATTAATATTTTTAATGACTTATTTGATAGCATCATCTATACTGATGGCAATAATTCAGTCAAAATATATTATCATAAAATATATCTTGGTTTGTTCCAGTCTCTGAATTTTCATAAGTAGAAAAATGCAGTCTTAAAATTCATGGAGATTGTATATGAGTGTACAAAGACAAATAGGAAAAAGGACACTACAAATATGTAAAATATCATCCTTGTGTGATGTGAAGTAGAATAGTACAAGATAATGATGACATTTTGTATAATAGGTTACCCGAACTTGTTAACACTAATAAGAACTGATTGGTGATATACTTAAACATGAAAAACGAAAGCTATCTAGTCAATGTTAGTCATCACCTTCCCAGATAAAGTGTTCTTCATGTTGTCAATCAGTGTAAGCAAGTTAATATGGGCTGCATTATTTAACTAAATTTTTAGTAACATCATCAGCAATAGAAAGAAATTTCAGTAGATATATCTTAAAATTACAAGGAAAACTTTAAAGACTATATAATTGAATAGTCTGACTCATTCATATTAATAATCATGAAGTGATGAAAGAGTACTTAGAATGTTGAGGAAGAGTTTTTCTGCAGAATCAACACAGTAATATTTGCCTTTGCACACTTTGGCTCCACCAACAACAGAGACCATGGCTTTTGTATACCATAATATTTTATTAAATTTTCTCCAAGGAAGACATTCCTAGAACACCTATCTCCTAAAAAGCTGAGAAATAGTTCATAATTTAAAATTTCCTATAGCAAGTACTCTATAAAAGATCATATTAATTACTTATAATGACAAAGAAAATTGTGCATAGTGTTTAAGCAAGCAGAAGGGAATGTTATAATCATCTCCATCAGAGACAGAAAAATATTTCTATTATAGCTACCAGATAACATTATATAAACTAACCTTTCTACTTCCCATAAAAATAATGTTTCTTTTTCCCCCCACATTTTTGATAGAACAAAACTGTCCATAGGGGTGTCTTACCTATTAATAATGATTATAAATTCTTTAGTCATGTCACAACCTCCCCTAATCTATGTCACAATATTATAGCTGGTGAGGGTATAAAAGTCCTACTTCTCAGCCTTGTACAAATCTAGACTACTGATCTTAAAATACAATGAATTACTTAATGATTAAAAGACTCTTTAGTGCTTTCTTATGCTATTTCTCAGTATTGCTAACAGAGGGATTATTTTGCTAGTCCAAACACTCATGAAATGATTTTCCTCCTAAGTACGTTCCTCTGAAGTTGAATATACTCCACATTTTTTTTGAAAAATGCTTCTTGTTAAAGTTTAAATTTGAATCACTAGCTATTTTGTTTGTTTGTTTGTTTGTTTTTTCCATGTCTATAAGGAGTATCCATGATATTAAGGACTGACTCAGACACTTAGAACAGTTTCTAAAATTCCATGAGAATTGACATAGCATACAACTAACATAGCTGGTCCAAGGCTAATTAAATCACTATACATGA
>PVIR01003385.1:29885-67385 GCA_004026965.1 Petromus typicus | reverse complement strand
CCTAAATATTGAGTTGATCCCAATATCATGTCAGAATTAGAGGACTGATGAGTTCATATTTGCCTGTTTAATGTATGCGTAGCCCTTTTAAATTATGTTGAATTAAACATGTCCTCTTATGTCACCGTAGTCTTAAGATAGGTATCTCTACTTTTCTACTGCTGAGACAAAATACAACTAAAAGAAATAGTTCCTTTAGGTCATGGTTTTAGAATATTTAGTCTATGGTCATGGCTGGTTGTGTGGAGGGAGTATCATATTGTATTTGTTAGGACAAAGACACTGAGCTTGTGAAGAGCAAAAAGCAGAAGAGCATAACATTACCATAGAAGAGGAAGTGAAACTCTATAGCTATATCACACTCTAGCTCACATCTCCATATTTTAACTACTACATCCCATCCTGTCGGCCTACCCCCCCCCAAAAAAAAAAACAAAAAAAAACCTCCTTAAACCAAAGTTAATCTATAAATAAATATGTTTTATTAGTTGATTATTTCATCTTGCATAGTATAATTATGTTACATACAATTAAATCCTTAGTCAGTTCCTCAAACTCAAACTGCTGATTTCTGGCTTAAGAAAAATTTACAGGGAGGCAATGTCTCCAGCTTTTACCATTCTGCCATCTTCCCAGAATCCCTCAACGATTTCAAAATTTTTTTAAAAGTCTAAAGCAAAAGGAAAATTGGAATCATCAAGGCAAACTCTAAGACATATAACTCAATACTCAGCACTTGGTGAGATATAATTTCCTGTAATTCTTCTGGATGCAACCCACATGGATTCTTTTTTGTTCTCTCTTCATAGGCTCTAAGCTTTCCTTGGTTCCCATCCCCGATTCCTGGCATCTGTAACTTCAAGAATTCTCAACTCCACCTTCAACTTCATGCCCCCAGTTTCATACATCCCCTCTTAGCGGCTCTTTGCCTGACCGCTCAGGCTTTCCTGTGAAAACTAGATGAAACCCACTCCAACCCAGAATGCTTGCATGCTACATTAGTATGAAACCCTCACCAGGTGGCCTGTCTGCTGGCCGCTTGTGCTTAACCAGATCCGCATGGACCACACGCCTTCAATGTCCTTAGATTCTGTGGCTATTTGAGAACAGCGCAGTGATTCTCAGGGAGCCATCTTCTATGAAGTCCTTTTGAAGCAAGAATTCACAGGCTCTCCTTTCAAATGAAGGGTTTATAATTTTGGAACACTGAGGCTAATGAATAGGATTGCTTCCATTTTTGACATGCTCTCAAGGCATTTTTCTTTGTGTACCTGAAAAAAATATTGCTTCTTTAGTTTGGTGGCATTAATCCTTTAAACTACTACATCTCCTCTGAGTCCTAGCATTGAATGTCTTTTATGGACCAAAATTCACTTTTTGAAATAGTCTTCACTGCTTTAGTGTAATACATATGGCCTCTACTAAAATTATAAATGAAGAATATACTCCTACCTGACACCTCCTATTTCTTACTGTACATGTTTCTGTCGGCACTTTTTCTGTCTTCAGAGCTTCTGCCAGAATCCCCCATTTCATTCTAGTCCATTGTCTCCAATCCTGTACAATATTCTCCTGCAAAGGAATTCCAAAGGCCACTGGTCATAGGGTCTAACAGGGTAATACAATAAAAGCCCATCCTCAGTACCAGTTTTCTGTACTACCATTCTATGTATTGGGACCACAAACTGAACAACAAGTTAATGCAGGAAGTGATTTACTAGGCTCCTGGTTTCTGAGGATTTAGTCCTTGGTAGCTCTAATGCAGAAATGTTATGGCAGAAAGGCATGTTAGAGCAAAACTGCATAGTTCATTAAGATTAGCAAGTCACTGAAACAGTACCACAGAGAAAGGGATGAGGGAGTAGATGGAGAACTCAGTGCCAGGACTTCGTGACCTACAGACACCATCAAAAATAACCTTTACCAATCTTCTTTGCGACTATCATGTCAGTCAAGATGGCACAATTCAACTTAATTGCCGCTATAGATTTTCCAAAAGCCCTCATCCACCAATTCTAGAAAGTTAATAATCAGTATATGGATATATATATATATATATATATATATATATATATATACATATGTGTGTGTGTACATGTATATATATGTATATATGTATATATATGTATGCATGTATATGTATATATATATAGAGAGAAACAGAGACAGATAGATAGGATTAGTTGTCAATTTAATAAATTTTTTTCAATCAGCTTCTTAGAAAAAGAACAACTCTCTATTTTAACCATGGTGAATTATAAGAATATGTATTTATGTTAATAATAATTTTCTAGGCTTTCACTGTAAATACTTGTTACATAAACATAAATCATTATGTTTTGTCAGCACCTCATCATATACTTTGTTCTTTTATATTTTTAAAACTTATTACTAGCTTTTTAAATTTAATTTCTCAAAATTTTATTTATCTGATAAGAAATTCTATTATTTCTATTATTTCTTTTGAATATGAATAAAACCATTTTTCTGAATACCTCATTTTTTCTTCTTTGATTATTAAAATAATAAAATTGAAATAATTTGTTAATTTAAGTTCTACTGAGAAATACACTCCTAATCTTTTACATGATTCCTCTAAGATTAATTTATCTAAATCTATTAATAAGTCAGATAATAGTCAATTTTCTCCCCTAAAAAAATGTACTTAATCTTGCAACATAGAAGAGCAGATCGAGGCAGCTCCCAGGAGCTCAGTTTAACTCATATGGGTCCAGTTTTCAGTTAACCAACCCCAAGGCAGAAACTGTTTTCTAGAAGCCCTGGAAGAACAATGCTGATCAATATGGCCATCAGAAAACAAGGAAAAGGAGAAAAAGTAATGAGATCACACACTTCCCATCTGTCCTCCAAGGGTGTCTTCTCTTCCAGCCAGGACCTTTGAAAGTGAGACTTTAGGTGAACTTTTCTTCTTTGCAATATACAGTGATGTACACCAGGGCTCCAAAAGGTTAACATCCTTCTCATTATATTATTTGATCCATATCTAGCCATAATTAAAGTCTCAATTCTGAGAATATTCCTGAAATGTCACAGTCTAAGTTTTTCCCTGAGATTCATGTGAAAATTTTATTGTAACTCCATGTTCAGCAGTAAGGTTGAATTGTGGTGAGATGTGAACTCCAAAGGGCTTGACAGTTTTGTTTCTGTGGCACTGCCAGTGGAAGCCTACACGACTTATCCCTTCTGCTGACCATACCTATTGCCTGTGACTTTCTTCAGCACACTTTTCACATTCATACCCTCTCCAGCACCCTGAGGCATACATTATACTTTTCACTTTTCATACACAGCCTTCCCAGAAGCACATTACTTGGCCTCACATATCTTCTTTTAAAATCTTAGTGGAATCCTATATGATCCCATAATTACTGCATTCTGCCTACCTCAAAAACAGAGTGAATGGTTTTTATGCCAGTTGACACAATCAGTTACCTGCCAAGGTTATTAACAAGGTTACTGGACAATACCAAGAATACGGCTGTTGTGAACAGCAGCAAGTCCCTCTGGGATGATGAGTATGGGACGCCTAGAAGTTTGGATGACTGAGCACAGTGAAATGACTCCGTGGGAACTAATTCTCTAGGCAGTTCCCAGGAGCTTTGTATTCATACAAAAGTTTTACATTTTTGGCTCCATGAGCAGTCATAGGTTGGATCTTGCTGATGTGAGATGCTTTCAGTAATTGTTTCCTGCTGCTTGATCCCAAGTACTTAACTTCTTTTGGGGTTAGTCTTTTCAATAACTACTTTTTCATGGTCCCAGTGTATCAGCACTTCTGTTTGACTGCATCTGTTCCAAGGGAGTAACCATATTATGGAACAGTCTTGCAGAAGAAAACTGATTGACTATCGTATGTAGAAAGCACAGATGAAAGGCTACATCTGGAATAAAAATATACTTTGAGATTATTTTCCCAGTGACATACCCCTTTTGATTCTCTTCCCCCTTCAAATAGTAGACATTTGTGATATATTTTAATCTAAACAATTACAAGAGCTCATAACTTATTGCAAGACTTTCATACTTCCTATAAAGGATGAGAATATAAAATTGGGATATCATTTTTTTTTTTTTTTAGACAGGGTCTTGCTTTGTAGTTCATGCTGGCTCTGAGCTCAGACTCAAGCTCACCACAGTCCTCCTGTCTCTACCTCTTGAGTTCTGGGATTACAGCTGTGAGCCACCATGCCTGACAATGTGGTGTGTGGTGCTGACTGCTGTTGGGAGTCAATCTCCATGCCCAATATTGTTGTATGTAGTTACTGGGATCAAACCTGGGCCCTTGTACTTGCAAGACAGGCACTTGAACCACTGAGCTAAATCCTTTGCCCTGGAGTATTAGTTCTTCATTGTATTGTTCTATCTGTTATAGTTCTTGACCCAAGTTGAGTTTGACATTTATGAAATACAGACCTGAAAGGCAATGTTCAGCCAGTGAAGTATGAATTACAAAGGAATAGCTTTTCAGGTTTAACACAGAAAACCTAATTTTTCTAATAACACTACTAAAAGTTCAGAATATTGTTATTATTGTATTAGAAAATCATTGAGATAGTGTACTGGTTGTGGCCCTTAAGAAATCAAAATGGACATTACTCAGAGAGGGATTTTTAGCCATAAAAAAATCCCTACTCTGTATACTAAAATGAGTAGTGATATTTTCTAATGTACAAAGTCCACAAAAATGATAAATTTTATCATATTCGATGTGTACACAAATTCTATTTATTACAGTTTGCTAAGGCATTAACTGAATGACATTTATTATTCCTATCTATAACCTCTTATTTCAGTTTTCTTTCCCAGTCAACACAGAAAATGTCCTTGAATGCATACAATTTGATGATTTTCCTTCACCAAAATGTAATTTTTAAAATTTTTATTTATTTATTGTTGAAGCAGAATCTCCCTTTCATAGCTCAGGCTGATCTCGAATTCATGATGATTCTCCCATCTCTGCTTCGTAACTGCTGGGATTACAGGTGTGCATCAGCACATCGGGCATAAATGGATAAGACATCAGAAAAAAAGACATTATGGCATGATAAATACAATTTCTGACTTTATAAAATATAGTGGATGCAGACATTAAAGAGGAGTGAAGTAATGAACACAGAAATATTGCTTTAAAAAGAATCACATAATATTTGGAAGAATCAAGAAAACTAATAATGCAAATATAAACAGAAGTAAATAACTAAATCAAAAGGTGAATGGGTTGAAGAAATCTGTCTTCTTGTTTTATTTATCTACTCTTATTTTTTCATGTTTTATTTATTGAGCATCTGTTGTGTGATTAAGTCACCATTGTTTTAGCCACTGTACAAGTTGGTGAATTCATATATTGACATAAAACTCTCAAAGTATTTAATGTCTTCTGTATTTTATGATATATGCATAATGGGATCTACAACAAGAGCAATTCTATAAGATTTATATATTTTATTGCTTTTATTATTGAGTTGGTCTGATATAAAATTTCTGTATATAAGTGTCAATGTAAGAATTATTTTTAAATGTAAGATGTATTTGAATTCACCATTTGAGAGTGCCTATAATTATTCAAACATTGTTAAGTCTTAGGAGTACATGAATCAACTAATCTCTTTAATCTAAAATATATCATATTACCAGGATTTGGGGCTGGGAATTTTATAACAAGTAAATAAACAGTAGTTTGATGTCAACTTTACTTTAATTAGTTAATGACTAATAATTTTATTTGTTCACCTAAATATTTATATTACTGAGAAAAATAGTATTTTGGACAGAAAGAACAGAAGCCAATTGAGAATAGAATTGAGGTTCTAGGGAGAAATTGGAAACTAGATGGATAGGTAAATATCAGATTGTGCATTGTCTGTCTAATAGCTCATGTGAAAGATTTTCCTTCATTCTAGGAAGAACAGAAATTAATTAAGTATGGGGAGACCACCATTATGAAGTGTACATTTTGAATATGAAGACTGGTTTTAGCCAGGAATCCCCTTAGAGATTTGAAAATTTGTTGTGCATTTCAATCCAAAACAATGCTAGATATTTTATTTAAAATTATAAACCATAAATCTCAAGCGGGCTTTTGATGCTGTCTAGTATGTATACTATTATTTCTCCAATTACATATTCCCAAATGCACTTAGATAACTCCTTTTTATGGTCTACTTTCTTCACAAACGTGCAGCATCAATTCTGCTTAATTACCTCACACTGAGAGAGACTCTTTTTAATTTCACTTTGAAGGAGAATTGCATAAACTTTCTGCCCCATAGCTCAAGTAACCAGATCATCTTCTCTTTCTTCTTTACATTATAAAGAGTGATATTTCACTTGACAGACAAAGCTTCAATTTTACACTAGATTCCAGTTGCACAACCTCTATTCCCTACCCAATACTGTGGAAGATTACTTCTGGAAGCATCTTCTGTCTGTTCTACATCATCAATTTTTCTTGCAATTTTAGACCATTGCTGGGCACCTACAACCAAGAAATCGTGTCTCTCATTTTGTAACCATTATTCTTAAAAATACAAGGTAAAGTTTTACAAAAAGCTTTGATGGTGTGCCTTCTTACATTTCCATTCATTCCCATTTATTAGAGATAAAGTTAAATCTGTAGAAATATTAACTATAATAAAAACATAGATTTCACATATATATCACCCACTTGCAGTAGTTATTTACTCACATTATCTGTACTGTGACTCTCTCTTGTTAAATATAATAATTCCAGGAAACTTTGGAATATAATTTATATATCTCTCCACATGTTCCAACATATTTCACTAAAATATAGAATTTTAAAATCTATTGTGTTATTTTAAAATAAAAATATATTATATTTAATAGTCAAACATATAAATATTCTCTAAATTTCTCCTAAGTATGTGTCACAATTGGAATTGTTGATCACATCTCTAATCCCTGCGTCCTGGGAGGCAGAGGTAGGGCGATGACAATTTCAAACCACATCTGGGTGATTTAACAAAGCATTGTCTTAAACTTTAAAAAATAAAAATGAAAAGGAGTGTGTTGGAGATGTTGCTCAATGAAAAAGCCACAGGTTCAGTTCCTAGTACTGAAAAGAAAAAGTATTGCATTCTTCACTGTTGATTAAAATGGTACCCCCAAAATAATTTGTTATAGACTTGAAATTATGATGTATATTTAGACCTAAAGAATCTGTCTTCATTATTTTTTTTCTTTCTTTAAATTTCTTTTCAAACTTCAATATTTTTTAAAAATTGCAACTTGGGCATTGTTTGTAATAAGATGATGATGTTATTACAGAGAATTCAGATTCAGCTTTGAGGTACTGTGAACATTTATCATGAAATTTACAATCTATGATTTTTTGCATTAATGAAATACTGCTATATTTTCTCAATTCATTACTTATTCTTTCTTTATTTCATATCAATTATGGTACTACCTCTAAGTACATACAATTTGCTGTTAGTCATACAATATGTATATTAAACACAACTGTAAATTTTCTTTTTACTACAATTTAGTTTGACTTGGTAACAATGGTCGACATGGTTGACGAATGCTCACCCTTAATATATTGTCATCATTTGCCTTCCAGCACACCTTCATGGGCCTGTGTACATGTACTATACGGACATTTCGTTCTAGTTCCTGTGTTGCCTTCTCTTTCCTTTCAGATGTTATTGGTTGTATGATTTAGTCTTTCAATCTTCCCTCTTTTAAATGAATAATCACCTCCTTGTGGATATCTCATCAAGTTTCACAACCCTACTGGCTCCTCTATAATCTAGATTTCCAATAAAAATCCCTTTTCTAAATTTTGTACTTTATTTGATATTTCATTTTCATACTTACTCAATTATTTGGATGAATAATAGACATTTCTTTATTGTAGGTATCCAATGTATATTTACAATGTACATTTACATATGGTAAATACAAGAAAGACAAGAAATATTACTAGTAACTGAGAAAAGTTAAATCAGATCATTCATGTTAAAGGTGGTATTGTTGTTCTTTGTAAGTAAGTATATATTCTGGGCATCATCGTGTTCAGGAAAATAATCCTAATTCAGAAAAATTAATATTGTATGTGCTCCCTGATACATGAATCTAAAATTCATGACAGAAGTGTTCAAAAGAGACTATTTTTAGACAGAAAGGAGACTGGAAAGGGAGAAATGCAGAGGCATTATGGGAAATCCCAGGGTTGATATGATCAAATAAACCCATTGAACCACCCCCCTCAAAAGGAAATAAATTAACATAGAGGGTAGGGCAAAGGTGATGAGTCAACCTGATCACAGATATTATTTGCAATCTGTCAAAAAAAACATAAATTTGCACAAATAAATGCATAAATAAAATATTATGATAAAATAAAATTAAGGTCATAGTAATTTTTACTATCTGCTACTTCTAAAAAGATAAATAAGAGCAACTGTTATCACCGGCTTTTGATATCTAGAATTCTTATCAATTTTATTGTAGCACTGTTGGAAATATTGTTTTTTAAAACAGTATTATATACTTAATATATAATTTCACTTTTTCTAGGTACTGAATCAGGAGAAATAGCTCACCCAAAATATTTTATGCTTTATTAGTGAATACAAGCTTTATTACTGGTAGGTCCAAAATTAAAATGACTCTAAAGTTATGCATTAAATGATAGGAGAAATAAATTTGAGTTATATGAATATGAAGTTCAACACTCAGGAATAAAAAACAAAAGAACCAAGAAGGCATGCAATGAAATGGGTGGGTAAAATATATATTGTATAAAAAATACTATATTTCTACATCCTGGACTTTGTATTTCCATTTATGAAATTATAGAGCAAGAAAAACTACATTCAGAAGGCAAAAAATGACTGAAAGTTTTTTTCCTATGGTAGCAAAATTGGCTACAAAATGTCAAACAAAACTTCTGGAAGTGATGGAAATATCCTATATTTCACTTTTATTGGTCTCACATGCAAACATAAAATACATTATTCAAACTCTCTGAAGCACAATTATAAAATGGATTTGTTTTATTTTGTTAAAATGATGCTTCAGTGAAGTCAATATGTATGTAGGTGTGTGTGAGTACTGGTTCATTTGTATTCATATTGTATATTTCAAAAGCATCTTCTCTGTTACTTTTTGGTTCAAGTAACTCTTTTCCCTCAACCAGTTATTACTGTAGCTTCCATCTCATTCTCTCTCTCCCCACTTTGATCCCCTAAAGTTTCATCTCAGTGCAACAACTTCGGTGATGATTACCAAATGCAAGTTATGACCTGTCACATTTATGTTCGTAATTATTTTATTTTACTCAGAATAGAGCACTTCCCCCAACTATAGAACATAGCATATCCCACACAAACCCATGCATGGGCGTGCTTGCACATGCGAGTGCACACACACACACACACACACACACACACACACACACACACACACAGAGTTCTCCATTTGATATCTTCTTTGTTTCTTTTGACTTTGCTCCAGGAATATTGTTTCCACTTTCTTGGCTGTGAGGAAAATTTCATGCATTTCTCCTCCGGCAGCATCTCTCAGAGAGGTCCCCTTGGCTACCTCTGTAACACTACTCAAGTCTGTGCTCATACTGCTCTGCTTAGTAGTTCCTTTCCTCCAAAATATACCTAGAAAATCAAAGTGTTATTCTATTATAGTTATCCTGTCTCCATTCTAACCATTTTATTTCCTCCAAGGAATCTGTCTACTACAGATTACAGATTACTACTACACTCACAATTTACGTAACAATTTGTTTTTGTAATCATTTATTTTTAAAAGTTTATTTTATCATCCCAAGAACATTTAAAAGATTACAGTCTTAGGGCCAGGGATTTAGCTCAGTGTTCCAGCGCCTGTTTTGCAAGCACAAGGACCCGGGTTTGACCCCTGGTAAACCACGTACCATACTGGGCATGGAGACTCACGCCCAGCATCAATCAGGTGTCGGGCGTTGTGGCTCACGTCTGTAATCCCAGCACTCAGGAGGCAGAGGCAGGAGGATTGCTGTGATGTGAGTTTGAGGCTGAGCTCAGGGCCAGCCTGAACCACACAGCGAGACCCTGTCTCAAAAAAAAAAAAAAAACCTTAAAAAATAAAAAAGAGATTACAGTCATTAAGGTTTAGTTTTAAAATATACTTTTGACTTTAGTTGTGATGTTGTGTTGAGAATTTATACAGCATATTCAATTTACCTCACTGACAGTTTATGTTACTAGATTAGTAACTCATATTCTTCTTCCTTGTCATTGAACAACCATCTTTGCACTCTGTGATTTCTGTATTTTATTTTCATATATATAATTTGTATCAGTGGAGTCATAGTGTACTTGTTGCTTGTGATTTGGTTATTCACATCAGCACAACATTCTTAAGACATTTACAAGGAGTTAAAACGGAAGAAAAATGTCCTTTTGTTAAAAAGTTAAGCCCCCATGTTTATAGCAGCTCAGTTTGTGATTGCTAAGTCTGGGAAACAACCCAAAAGTCCATCAACTGGAGATTAGATAAAGAAGATGTGGTTCTTTTATAGAATGGAGTATTACTCTGCCATTAAAAATTAAAAGATCGAGTCATTCATACTCAAATGGATGTTCCTTGAGGACGTCCTCATAAGCGACATTAACAGGTCACATGTGTAAATATCATATCTTTTCTTTGGTATGAGAATATGAAGTTGTAAATGAGTTGTGGTATGTTTAGTTGATATTGCAAAGTAGAAAATATTTAAAGGAAAGAGTCTAAAGGTAAATAATGAAGGGAAAATGAATGTGATAATAAAGAAAAAATAAAACAAAGATTGTGTATATAGGGAGCAGGGGAATTCAGGGTGGGGGTGAAAGGGAAAAAATGAGAATCAAGTCATGTCATATTCTGGGAAGAATTCTTAATTATGAAAGTGAGTATCATGTGTATGTACAATGTACTAATAAAGATAATTTTTTAAAAGGTAAATAATATCTAACACATTTTTATTCATTTCAAAATGAAAATAGAGTGTTTTAATAATTTGTTCTTAAAAAATTTTTTCTATCTATAACTTTAAAAGTTGGAATAGTAATAACAAAATCGAAATATTTTACTCTATAATATTGACAATGAGCATTACAGGTCAAGATATCTCTATCATTTGACTTTCTTTTTCTTTTTTTAAATTTTTATTTATTTATTTTTAAATTTTATTTATTTATTTATTTATTTATTTATTTGAGGCAGGGTCTCGCTTTATGGTTCGGGTTGGCCCTGAGCTCAGCCTCAAACTCACATCACAGCAATCCTCCTGCCTCTGCCTCCCAAGTGCTGGGATTACAGGCATGAGCCACCATGCCCGGCACTGTGGTATGTGGTACTGATTGCTGCTGGGTTGAGTCTCCACACCCAGTATTGTATGTGGTTACTGGGGGATCAAACCCAGGTCCTTGGGCTTGAAAGACAGGTGCCGGAACCACTCAGCTAAATCCCTGGCCCTATCATTCTCTTTTCATGATGGCACTATGGATTAATAAAGGGAAAGGATTTTTCTACTCTTTCTCTCTGTTCTCATCTAAAGCTCTTACAGGAGACATCATCTCATTAGGCACTAGGGGAATGTAGAAAGTGACATAAGTACCTTCTTTGCTTTTCCACAACTAAAGTGTGAATTTTATTGTCCTGTGCTTTGTCACTGCAAGAATTATTTTTCATCATAAAATAATACTTTAAAGCATTTGTGAGTCTTCCTGAAACTGTGAATTTTCATGAGAGATGTACCTGCATTTATTGTAATGTTGATTTTTTTTCTTAATAATTCGTGTGTTGTGTAATTAGGATTCAAACCTAGCTAAGATTTCAGAAAGTTGAGAGTAGATTAGTTTTTTTTTCCAATTTCACCCCTCATGTATACAAGTCAAGCATACCACATTTTCAGTATATAAAAAAAGTATACTAGTGCAGATTGGAAAATAGTGTTTTCATATTAATAGGGATTTATCATAGGGAAGAAAAGTATGAAACAGTGTGACATTTGAAAGAGGGGTTTTGAGTAGTAGATTTTTGAAAATGAAAAATTATAATATTTATAGAAATAATAAAAATAATCCAATTTCTTAGCAAAATCAACTTAAGAAATGAAAATATAGAAACCATAAAAATATATCAATTTTTTATTAAGAAGACATTGATGAAAAATTATTCTGCATAATATTTCCCCTAATAATTATTTTTCCACATATTTTTAAAGAAATTCTTCCTTCTGATTTGAAATTTAAGAAGCAAAGCAAATTATGCATTGATGGTAATTGGTCTGATGGTTTCTCTGTATGTTGCTGTTGTCTTTTAGTGTACAAGATGTATTTATTTGATTAGTGGAAAACATATTTACCATATTTTTAATGTGAACACTTTCTATGCTCTTTATTCTAGTTAATGTAATTAAAGACTTAAAACTCTTTGTGCTACACAATCACTTTCATCATGAACTTATGCATTGAGTAACATTTTCACTATTGCTTTGGTAATGTCAGTGCATTTACTGTTACTCTGAAATTATTCAGTCACAAAAAAGTATTTTTCCAATAAAAATAAATGTTTTTTTATGTTTTTCTTTATTAGAAACCATTTGCTTTATATTAAAATAAACCTATTGCCTGCTTTTAAATATTTTACTTTCTCTTTTTTTCTAAATTTCAACATGATTGCATCAATTTATTCATCCATGCTACAGATGTTTATTAGCTATGTATGGTTTTTGCTCTTCCTTATGTATATATTGTATTTGTATTTTTTTCTCAGAACACCTTTCCTAACTATTTCTTTATAGTTTGTGCGATTTATCTCATTTGGGAATCTTATTCTATTGTCTGCAAACTGTCTAATCAGACTTATTGTATTATTGTCCGCATTACCTGTTAAGCTGTGGTATCTTTTATTAACTCGTTATGTTTTCTAAGATTGAGTTCTTGTAAATTTTACATTATAATCTTTCTTTGTTTTATAAGAGGTTATTTTTTATTACTATCAATGTTCCATATCTTTTGTGTTTAACATTTTTGCCCAGCACTATCCAGAATTTTCTATGTTGCTCTTGAGTTTTTTGGAACTTATCTCACTATATTAAAATCAGCACGTTTTAAATGTTAAACTAGAGTTTGAAATCTTGCTTTCTGTTCACTTTCCTCAAACACAGTATGTGTTTGATTGGGAAGAAGTAGAGTGGAGCATCACTCTGGTCATAGGTTTCCGGACTGTATGGTTCCTATGTCCTACAGACTACTCTTGGGGTTCCCATATAGCAAAATGTATATGAAGCTCAAGGTCCTAGTTTTTCTACCAATATCTATTTAATTCATATATTTTTTCTCTCAAAATTAAAAGTTATCATCCAGGATATGCAAATAACTTGTTTTCAATGACAAACTAACATATTAAATGGAGTTTTATTTAACACATTTTGAACTACAATGGTTGGCTCTTTCAACTTGTAAATTTTTACTCTTCATTCTCTGTTATTGTAGTCAATAAGCATTTATAGGTTATTTTTGGTTTATTTTCTGTGATGTTTGGTGCTATGTTAGGATGTAGGTATGATTTAATCTCACTTTTGAAAGTTAAATTTGGATGAGTTCCTCAGTTACTTTCTATGTTAACACTTCAACTACTATTACTTTTACTAACAGTATTTATTTGTTGGCTTTATTTTAGATATTACCAGAAAATAAACATATAGTGTTTATTTAGCACAGTGTAACAAAAAGTTAATAAGAATCGTATTTTCTTATAAATGTATAGCAAGAGCTGAGGATTACAAATATGTCTATCTATCTATTATCTATTTCTATATACAATTATTTTATTTATGTATTTATTAGTAAGGTATCTATACCTGACAGATATTAGCAGATAATATATAGATAATTTTCTCCAAGTACTTATCATAAAAGCTCTTGTGGGATATGTCCTTTAAATAAGATTTTATTATACTTTAAATTACATATAAAGACCTTATATTTTTTATAAGAGATAGAGAAACATTTCACTTTCTAACCTAAAAGTACTACTATTTTTAATTGTGAAAATTGTGTTATAATGAAGCAGATGGAAAAGCTATAGGCAGCCTTTGACTGTCATTAATTATGTATACCCTTACATTTCTACAGCTGGTGTTATCATAGTGTTATGAGACTTATTAGGCTTGTGTGTACCATTGTATAAGAAGATGCTTTATGTTCTTTAATGGTTGCATAACAGTTTCAAATGAATGTAGATTTTTGTAACAAACTGTAAGTAGTGAACATATATAAAGTAGTGTTTGTCTCTTTAACCAACACTTTTTATATCCTATGCATACAATTTTAAATCCTTTTTTTAGGTACAGATAATTATATTCTTGGATGTTTGAAATTCACAGTTTATATGAATATTATAATGCTTTTTATCTGTATGTGATTTTTCATATTTTAACATGAAATAGCTCTTTCTATTTCAGTACTTTCTGGAAATCTCTTTTAGGGGAAAATATTTTTGTTTTGGTCCATGGTAAAGTTCAATTTAAATTTTTTTACAAAAACGTACTTTGCTTTTATTTGCTGTTGATTTAGTATAAGTGGAAAAAATTAAAAAGTTTATATACAATAAATCTATTTAAATTTATTTTAAAATTTTATTAATATACACATTGTCTTATGTTTTATTTTTCAAAATATATTTTGTCTCTATATTTTAAAAAAAAAAATTACCCACCACTCTCATCACAACTATGTGTATTAATTACACAAAATTTAAGAAGCTAACCAAAACTGTACTTATCACCAAGTCGATCAGCAAACCTGGGTGAACATTAAACTAGACATCAGAACTTCTGATCTCAGAAATCTGAATCTGGTAGTAATGATAGTAGTGATAATGACATTTTTACTGATATTAAAAAAAATGCAATTCTCTTTGTAGGGTTCCATGCACATTCGAACACCTTAAAATCTTACAAATTGTAATGATGACTCTAAGGTAATTTGACTGTTTATGATAATAAAAAAATATAAAAATTATAAAAAATTATAAAAAATAACATATTAACTTGCAACTCTAACAATACAAATATATTACCCAGTTATATAAAATGTATGCATTTCCAAAATTAAGACATTAAATTAGCTAGCTTATCTAATTGAATAAATTCTCAACTTCAGTACATATCTTTTTTTCAATTATATATATATATATATATATATATATATATATATATATATATATATATAATTTCACATCAGGGCAAATTGAAGGTAATGGCTATATTGTGAAAATAGTTACTGTGTTTGTTTTTTTTTAAAGAACACACATATAGTTAATATATTTATTGGAAATGTTATTAAGGTGAATTATAAAATGTCATATGAGATTATAACTATATAGATCAACTCCTGATATTGCTCCAAGAAAATCCTACAGACAAATCATCACTACTAGTAAATGTTACTCAATCACTTAAAATGCCTGTACTCAGGGCTGAGGTTTTAGCTTTGATTGTGCCATTGTTTTTCAAGCACACGGTCCTGAGTTCACCCACATACCACAATGCCAGACATGGTGATTCATGCCCACCAGCAAGCAGTATCACACAGCACAATGCCAGGCGTGGTGGTTCACACCTTAATCCCAGCACTCAGAAGGCAGAAGCAGGAGAATTGCTGTGGTTTGATGCTTGCCTAGGATGCATAGGAAACTCAAGGACAGCTTAAACTACAAAGTGAGACCCTGTTTCAAAAAAAATAAAAAAGCTTGAACCCCAAACTAAATGAAATTTGTTTTAGTAGTGATAGCTGACACTTATGTCTTAATACTCTAAAATTTGAGCTAAATCAAACTTTATGATAATATTACTAGTATAGATCAAAATATGCATTTTCCATTTTGAGGAGAAGTTTAAATGTAATGCACATCATAATGAAGAACACTATGTGACCTTTTCAAGTATTTTCCATTTCAGTTCTGGAAAATATCACTAACTCTGGGATAAGCAAATATATACGTAATCAAAAATAATAAGTGAATTTCTAATTTAAAATATATTTAAATATCACATTTTTAAAAAGTTATTTACTTCTAAAAACAAACTTCAATGGTTTATATATGTTTACAGTGAACAAGAACTTGGCTTCGATCCCCAGCACTACAAAGAAACAATAACACAGAAAAAGGTATTTTAATACACATTTAATATAAGTAAATTTGAAAATTATATGTATAGTGCTAGAAGTATGGCTCAGGGTGAGTTACAGGTTTCACATGCATGATTTACAAAGAGTGATTCTCCGCAACAAAAATTTTTAAAAATGAAGTAACACTGCAAAAATATAATAATGAAGTAACAGAAATAAAATTTTCAGTTACAAATGTAATCACAATTATTTCTCTTAAAATTATGAAACATACTCATTATCAGATGTGTAATTCTTTCACTATTTACAACTTTTATTTTGCATATTAATTTTTGAAGTAAAATCATGTAACAAAATAATTATAATTATCATTGTAATTGATTTCTGGTTAGGCTTAATGTTACCTGATATATTTAATTATGTTTCATATAACAATTTTTCTCAAATCTTTCTTTTCTTTTTTTTTTTTTTTTAGGTTTTTTGAGACAGGGTCTCACTTTGTGGTTCAGGCTGGCCCTGAGCTCAGCCTCCAACTCACATCACAGCAATCCTCCTGCCTCTGCCTCCCGAGTGCTGGGATTACAGGCGTGAGCCACCGCGCCCGGCACTGTGGTATGTGGTACTGGTTGCTGCTGGGCGTGAGTCTCCACACCAACTATTGTATGTGGATACTGGGGAATCGAACCCAGGCCCTTGCGCTTGCAACACAGGCGCCGGAACCACTGAGCTAACTTCCCAGCCCTTTCTCAAATCTTTCTTATTAAAATTAAAAAGAAGAACTCAACTGTTTTGCTGCATTTGAATTTCATTCCTAGTAAATGAGAATTTCAGAGCTTTAATCAGCTTGGGTGCCTGCCTTCTGTGTGTTTCAGTTCTAGTGCTTGTAATACATATCCAAATTAGAAATCAATAACTTAGGAAAACATAAAACTTTATTTTCAAAGAAGAATGGGGCAAGGTCTACGCTTCCATAACTGTTATATGTTACCAAGAGATACATTTAGCATTGGTTTCTTGGACCTCATCTGGAAAAGCAAGACAAAACATTTATTGATGCAATATCATGGAAGCACAATGTATAAATCTAACATAATATGCTTTTTTATAGAAGAGAACAGATTTATCTGGTGATTTGTTTCTCTTTATTTACTGCAGTTGTTTCATGGTTAATTTTATTCAAATTTCTGAATCGTAAGTTTAAATTAATTTAATAGATGTGTTTAGAAACTGAAGGAAGCGATACAGTTTCTTGGTAGACATTTCTCTATGTAAGACTATTGTAGTTATCTAGGAGATGCTATTTTCTGCACCATTTTTAGAGATTAAGACATTATCATAATTAGTTTCTTTTTAGTCCACAGAAGTTTAAATTAACTTATCAATATTTATACAAAATATAGCAATTTTTTCAATATAATATTTCTGAGAATCATCACAGTTATAAAAGTCCATGTATCTCCTTTCATACAAATTTATATTATTAATCAATGAACTACAAATATAATTTACCTAAAAGTCTAAAAACCCAAATCTTATAATCTATCAGTAATGTATATATTGCTTAGTGTATTTTATTATTACTGAATTGATTAATCAAGAAATAATCTAAGAATGCAGTTCATATGTCACATGTTACTCTTTCTGGAAATTGTGCTCTTCTCATTATATACTGAAAGTATATTTACAACATTAATTTGTTTCTTTAAATTTACTTTGGTCCATTTACTTAGTCAATAGAAAAATCTCGTTTACTTTCATTTAATTACACTTTATTAATCAAACCAATATATGTAAGCTATCATGTGTTTGTTAGTTATCTTCATATTTAATACAAGTGGATGTGTTAAGTGATTTTCTGTATTAAACATTAGGTGAAATGGTAATTGAACATTTTTTTTTTAATTTTGAATTTTGACATCTCTGGTTGGAAAAGAAATGGATTACAATTTATGAAAATTATTTCTGAACAAGGCCACTTTATATAGTTGGCAGCAATGTATTTTCTCCATCTTAAATGATGTATTAGTTTTCACTTTGTGGAATCACTGCCATTCCTAATGTCATACAATAATAAGAAAAGTCTAAGTCATCCTTGTTTGATAAAAAAGGGAGTGTTTAATTAAGGAAGAACAACCTTTACTGAATTTTTAATCAGGACAGAGCAGCCATAGAGTCTCTTAAAAATTTATGAGCCAAGAGGAAATGGGGAATACATCAAATTAATGTGTATTAATATCATCTATTGAAAGCATACCTCAGGTAACATTCTCTAGAATTGTAAACTCAGATACTCATCGATGCATTAAACTAACTCACACTTGGTGGAGGTAATTTAATTATTGTCATACTGAAAAGACACATGCTATTCTGGGTACATAATGACTTCTTGGGGAAAAAAAAGTCAATTAGACAGTCACTCCTATTCTAGATCTTGCAGTGTGTATTACTAACAAGGTCCACAGGTCATGTCATGAAGAAGCCAAACGGTAAGCTAGCTTTCTGTCTCTTTCATTGAAGAGAAATGGAAAACTCTATCTAACAGTAGTGTCATATCCTCCATATAATAATATCATGTCTTTTCAGATGTTGATATTTTTCATGGAATTGTTTTCAAAAAAATTCATTTTAGAATTGAACAAAATTTATAACAAAACATTGAGCCTATAGGATGAAATAAAATTGGATATGTAAAATATATACTGCATGCAACTGAAAAAATAAATATTAAGCATATATTTAGTAGCTATATTACAACAAACAAATATCACACTGTAAATCAAAATGAAATTATATCAAAATTCCAAAGATAAAATTAGGCTGAAATGTGTAAAATCAATTTCCTTAATCTTTAGAAATAATTTTATGCAAGAAGAAAAGTTATATAAAATAAATATATTTCTGGAAAATCTTTTGATTTTTTTAGTCACAGCACAAAGTTAAAAATTCTAAAAATGATTAATGATGTAAGCAAAACTTTATTTGGATTTTTCCAATTTTACCAGTAATATTACTTGCCTGATCATGATATAATCAAAAATCAAAAATCATATTTAGTTGTAATATCTTTTTGTAATATCTTTTCTCCCATGACTCTAACCTTTGTAGAATGCTGGTAAGATATGCTTGCATTAGTAAACTTCCCTTTATGGTGACAAAATAGTTTGAAGAGAAAAGGAGAAAAGATTTGCTTAGTAATCACAGCTTCACAGGTTTCAGTCTATAGTCATCAGGTTCATTCTGAGTCCATGGTGAAGGAGGGAACCATCACAGAATCATTATGATTTCATTTGTCCTTCTCAAATCTTTAGAATTCTACTACAAATGATTTTATTTTTCATAGTAAACTTTATATGATAGATATTTTCTAGTTTATTCTTTAATTTAAATTTTCTATGCTGGAAAAATAATAACAGAGTAGGAAGTGTAGGTAAGATAAATTTGTTTTCTTTACGTTCTGTATTCCAAATATTCAAAATCAAATAATCAGTTTTCAGCAAAATTTATCATATTCTAATGTATCTATCTGGAATGTTTAACAGTTTTTAAGAGTCACCTAGTTAATTTGTTAAAGACTGCTTGTACACTCCATTCTTAGAGTCTCAGTGACTCTGTTGCAAAATCTAAACTTGTATTACATATTCTATACTGTTACTGGTATACATTTGCAATACAGTTATTACATTCATCTGGAGGAAATGATACATGTATGTAACATCTGACTCACTTTGACTTGTAGATGCTTAAACTTTCTTTTTATTTCAGCATTATCTCTTCTCTGTGTATCTGCATGTCTGTGCCAAATTGTTCTTCTAAAAAAGTCAAGTATATTTAACTAATTATCACTAAGGTAGTCTCGTTTGCTTCCATTATTTCTATTTTGGCCCTGTCTAGAAATAAAGTAACATTTTGAGTTACTAAGGGTTAGGAATTCAGCATATAAAATTTAGGTGGACATAATTCTGAATCAATAATTTATAGTCCTTATTTCTTATTATGATATTCAGAGATATACAGAAACAGTTTAAACTGTGTATTCATTAAATTTATATATTTTCCTTCACTTTTTTTTTAGTAAAAATTAGTTCTCCAGCTTAAAAGGTTTCATTCTGACAGATTTTTATCAGTACATAACTAATTTTATTCATTTACCCCCTCGTGGTAGGGTTTGGGAACTTTGTGCTAATGAGTGAGTAAAATATCAAGGCCGGGGATATAAATCAGTGATAGAATACTACTGATACTGTTCAAATTATAGCAACATTATCTCCAACCTTAGAAATTTATTTTTGTACTGTTCAGTAGAGCAGGCACCTGGGCCCTCGTGGCTAATCTGTGCAGAGAAAAAGTGATACTAAATTTTGTATCTTACAGTTAATTCTCAACTGAACCAAGTAAAGTGCTAGTTTTCTTCAATTTTTAAAAATGTGATTTGATGTTTCATACCTCAAAAAGACGTCTCACAAACATTAAATATTTGCATCAAATAATGAGATTAAGCAAAATGTAACTCAAGAGATATTCAAAATAAAAATTTATAGAGAAAAATTATGGAATTTTATTCAATTAAAGAGGAAGTAGATTGAGAAAGCTAAGATCTACATATGCAATTTAAGTTAAGAATTTAACTCCTATTTATAATAAAGATATATTTTAGAAATAAAATGATTAAACATTTTAGTCTAGGTAATGATACATAGTGTAGGAGTGGAACTAGGGGAGGGATGCCCAGAGACACTCTGTGTAAACAGGGCACAACTGAGTCCACCAGAACTTCAGGCAGTGCCACTAGACACCAACATTCTAAGCTGGGGCCTCTTGTACCTCCACGCCAACCACACAGCAGATGCCTAAAGGCACTTTAAGTACACTGGGCGTAGCTGAGCCTGCCAGACCCTCAGATGGTGTAATTAGACACCCACACTGGGGGTTGAGGCCTGTTGACCTCAGCTACCCCGTGCCTTTCAACAAAAGTGATCTGACTGTTCTGTTTGAGTGCTTTCCCTGGGGTGCTAGAAACAAGGTTGTTTAGCACCTACTGTTGACCCAAGAAGAACAACCCAAGATATACTGATATTATAAGGATCATGAATATTAGGAAGAAAGAGATTTGCTACAAACATTTCCAGGCAGGTATGAAGCCAAACACAATACCAGTGACAAAAATTCAGAGATGGGGAAAAAATCAAAGTCTCAAATGCAAACATCTCAACCTTAAGGTAATATAAGGTGAAGGGAAATGGAGAAGTTTGAAGCTCAAGCACCAGGAGTCTTTGAGATGGTAACCAAAGCACATCCAGTAAAATGGAAATCAGAACTAATCTCTAAGATGAAAACACAGATACTGTATGTAGTTAACAATATGATTAATAAAGCTAAAGGGGAAATCAGGGAGTTGATAGAATCCAAGATAGCAAAAGTAATGGAAACTTTTAAACAACTATAATTAGTGGTCCAGGTAATTAAGAAATAAAGCAAAAGTTTGAGCAATAGAATGAATGTGGCAGAAGACCAAATTTCAGACCAAGAAGACAGGATCTCAGCCAGTGAACAGGAAAGGCATAATTTAGGGAAAATGGCATGTGACAATGAGAAATAAATAAACTCCTAGGAGATTTAAAGAAGAATAACATAAGATGGAATGGAGTCACTAAGAAAGCAGGAAACAATACAAAAGACATAAAATAACTTCACAGAGACAATGATAGAACATTTCACAATAAAAGGAAAAGAAGTGGATGTCCATATATATGAAGCATATAGGAAACCACATGGCGATGACATGAAAAAATCTACACCTAGGCATGTAATGATAAGGTTCCAGATATCCAAGAAAAGCATGAAATACTGAAAGCAGCCAGAGAAAAGAAAACAATTATATACCACAGGAAACCAATCAGGATCACAGCATACTTTTCAATCTAAACATTCAATAAAAAACAAAACAAAACAAAACAAAACAAAAGCCTGGAGTGAAGTGTTTCAAGACTTGGAGGAAAACAACTTTTAACCCAGACTGGTCTATTCTGCAAAACTATCCTTCAAAATCAAGGGGGAAATAAGATACTTCCATGCCAAGAAACTCCTGAAACAATGCATAAATACAAAACCTGCATTCCAAACCATTCTAAGGAAAATTATAAACTCATGAAACCTAACAGAGTCAACCCATCAGTCCAGACAAGAAACTGATGGGGAAAGGGCAAAAGAAGAATAACAGCCAAGAACAGAAAAAATATGGCAGCACTGTCTGTCTACATCCATCATAACCATTAATGTCAATGGACTCAGTGTACCAATTAAGAGACACAGATTGGCAAAATGGATTAAGAAGCGCAATCTCACAATCTGCTGCATGCAAGAAACACACCTAATTGAGAAAGAAAGCCATAGACTGAAGGTAAAGGGATGGAAAACAATACTCCATATGATAGGAAACTGCAAAAAAGCAAGCGTGACCATTTTATTTGAGACAATATAGATTTCAAGTCAAAAATGATAAAAACAGACAAAGAATGACACTATTTTTTCCTATGATCCAAGAGAAAGAAATAACAGTCTTAATATTTATGCACCAAATTTGAATGCACCCAACTATATAAAACAACATTACTGAATATGAAAAGCCAGATAAACACCAATACAATAATAGTAGGGGACTTCAATACCCGGCTGTCACAAACAGGCAGACTGGACAGAAAATCAATAAGGAAATTCTTGAGCTAAACCAAAATCTTCAACAAATGGATTGAAGAGATGCCTACAGACTGTTTCACTCCACAAAGTCATAATTCATATTCTTCTCAGCTGCTCATGAATCATTCTCTAAAATAGACAGCATGCTAGTTCACAGAACAGGTTTAAATAAATGCAAAGGAATTGAAGTTATCCTCTGTATATTACCAGACCATAGTGCCTTGAAATTGGAGCTGAATAGCAAAAGAAATTCCAGGATTCTGACAAACACAATGAAATTGAACAGCACTCTGCTGACCAAACAATGAGTCACAAATGAAATTTAAAAGTTTTTATAATTAAATGATAACACCTGTACAACACATAGGAATTTTGTGGGACATGATGAAAGTAGTTCCACAAGGAAAATTCATAGCAGTGAACGCCTGCATCAGAAAATAGAGCAAGCTCAAATAAACAATCTAATGTTGCACCTCAAGCTACTAGATAATGAGGAGAAAAACTCAAAGCTCATACTAGGCAGAAATGATAAGAATCAGAACAGAAATTAATGTAATGGAGACAAGAGAATGATACAAAAATCAATGAATCAAAGAATTGGTTCTTTGAAAGGATAAACAAAATCAACAAATCTTTAGCCAAACTTATCAAACAAAAAAAGTAAAAAGCTCGTATCCATACTCTTAGGAATGAAAAGGAGGAAATCACCACTGACCCAGAGGAAATTCAGAGGATATTAAATATCTACTTTGAAAATTTATACTTCAATAAAATGGAAAACATAGAAGAAATGGAAAGATTTCTAGACACATGTGAACTTCCAAATTTGAATGAAAAAGATATAAACATGTTAAGCACCCCAATATCAATCTATGAAATTGAAAATGTAATAGAAAATCTACCAAAAAGAAATATCTGGTCCTGATGGCTTTGCTGCTGAATTAATTCTACAAAACTTCCAAAGAGTTAATGCTTCTACTATTTCTCAAACTTTTTAATTAAATTGAAAGGGAAGCAGTACACCCAAATTCATTTGTGGAAGGAATCATTACCTTGATTTCAAAAACCAAGAAAAACATAACTAAAAAAAGAGAACTTCAGGCCAATCTCTTTAATGAACGTCGATGCAGAATCCTCAGTAACATACAGGCAAACAGAATACAGATAGTCATTAAGAATATCAGACACCCTGAGAAAGTTGGACTCACCCTGGGGATGCAAATAGTTCAACATACACAATCAATAAATGTAATACACTATAATAACAGACTCAAGGACATAAACCATATGGTCATCTCAGTTGATTCAGAAAAATTTTTTACAAAATACAACCCATTCATGATCAAAACCTTACAGAAAACTGGAATGAACAGACTCTATCTCAAACTTATTAAAGCCAACTATGAGAAAATATCAGCCAGCATCATACTAAATGGTCAAAAATTGAAACCTGTCACACTCAGATCAGGAACAAGACACAGATGGCCTCTCTCACTACTTCTGTTCAATATAGTTCTGGAAATATTAGGCACAGCAGTTAGGCAATCAAAAGAACTAAAATGAATAAAGATGGGAAAGGAATGAGTTAAATTGTGATTATTTGCTGATGATATGATACTCTATCTAGAGTATCCTAAAAACTTAACCAGAAAAAACTGCTAGACTTAGTTATCAAATTTAGTTATGTAGCTGGATTCAAGGTCGATGCTCAAAAATCAATAGCCTTTGTATACACAAATGACAGACCCACTGAGAGAGAAATTGGGAGTCAGTCCTTTGCACAATAGCATTCAAAAAATGAAATATCTAGGAATTAATCTAACAAATGTGGTGAAAGACTTCTACTCTGGAAACTGGAGTACTCTGAAAAAGAAGATAGAAAAAGATATTAGACAATGGAAATACATCCTTTGCTCCTTGGTAGACAGAATAAATATTATCAAAATATCTATACTCCCACAACCACTAAATGCTATGTTAAATATTATTCAAAATTTATGGATTTTTTATTTATAGGAACCCTTACATACAGTGCTTTTCATGTCTATGCATATAGAAATACATACCTAAATCTGCTTATAGTGAGGTAGTTGAAAGAGCAGAGGACATGGCTAGTCTGTAGACTTTTGTGTTTCCAAGTACAGATGTGTTGAATACCCTTTTCATATTTCTTTTTTATGCCACAAATGAGAATACTTTCGAGTGAATTGGTACATACCATCAGAGACACCAATAATGGTGCATTCTTTTTCATGACAGCTAAGTTGGAGCCAGTGCATTTTTGGGTGGGTTGAAGCTCTTCTGAAAAACTACCAAGAGATTGCATTGCCTTACCCCTGGAGCTATCTGTTAACAGTACATATTAATTTACATTGTCAGTGAGTTTTGGAAAAAAGCCATTTGTCAGTGTTCCAAGCACAAATTTTATAATTATGGATATTGAAGCCATAGGTAAGACAGAAAATGTTTGTACTACTACAAATTACGACTGATTTCTTAGAGTTTAGTTGTAAACAACCTGTGGTAAATATACTGTTGAAATTGATACCTAATTTTAAAATTCACAGCAGCAGATTAGTTAACATATTAATAAAATGAATTGTTTTCTGCTATTGGATTTCAACTGTCCAAAATTTGGATTTACAAAAACCTAGCAAAGAAAAATAATTATTTTTAAAACAGAACATTGTTTACAACAAACCTTTGTTTGTTGAGTAGTTACCAATCTGTCTGTAACAAGATGCAGAAAATGATTGCTGTGTTTTTAGGGTCACTGAAAACAGTCTCCAAAGAACATACTTTCTCTTCAGTGATTCACATTGAGAGTTCAAAATTAGAATTCACTGTGGAAAAGAAAATTTAATAAAATCTATTACCTAAATGGCATGCAAATTGTAATTTTAGTAGAACATTTTAAAGCATTTTACTCATTTTTTCAATAACTTAGATTTGGAAGATAAATCAATTTATTTCAACTTCACCAATTCTACATAACCCAATTTAAGGCAGTTCCCATAGGAAAGACCCATTATCGTTGTCACGGAACATTATGTATCTAAACTAAATTGACTGACAACTGACAACTGACAACTTGGTTTGGCAAATACAACCTACCACTGGCAACTTCTGCAGTGAATTTCCCTAGAAGATGGAGGAAAACCTTGGTGCACTTTGATTCTTTATTTTTATAAATTATATGGTAATTACATTTAAGTATTAAGCATAAATTATATTGTGACTTAATTATGATTATATTGCCTATGTATATAAACAAAAAATACATAGTATTAATTTTAAGTACACAAAAACAAAGAACATTATTTTCATAGCGCCCCTAGAAAGAAACTTTTAATATGATGATAACTTTTGTCAAATTATGGAGATCATTTCAATTGTTAAATATTTATTAGCTTTTCCTTGAAAATCAACCTTTAGGCCCAGGGATTTAGCTCAGTGGTTCCGGCGCCTGTCTCGCAAGCGCAAGGACCTGGGTTCGATCCCCTGGTAACCACATACTATACTGGGAGTGGAGACTCACGCTCAGCAGCAACCAGTACCACATACCACAGTGCCGGGCATGGTGGCTCACTCCTGTAATCTCAGCACTCAGGAGGCAGAGGCAGGAGGATTGCTGTGATGTGAGTTTGAGGCTGAGCTCAGAGCCAGCCTGAACTGCAAAGCAAGACTCGGTCTCAAAAGAAAAAAAAGAAAATAAAGTAAACCTTTCATCTTCAAGGAAGAATGTAATAATGAAATAAATATATGATAAAAATAAAAAATACAAACAAACAAATGTGTATTCTTGGAAATTGTTTATTTTCTGAATTTTATTATTTAATATTCTTATATTCAAAAAGTAGAATCTAATTCTGTAATCTAAACAATACAAGTAATTCTAAGGATTAAATTATTTTGTAAAATTAGTATATATCAATTTCGTTTTCTGTTCTAAAGTGCTAATAAATTATATTAAATCATCTATTGCATGTTAAATAATCAAAATCTTATTCCGGAATAAAAAATGTTGCAGTTTATATGCAAAAAAATATATAGCTTTATCATCCTATGAAATAATTTATTAATAATTATTTGTAGCTAATCCTTTTATACATGTATTATACTCTTATGCATTTGTAGTGTAGACATATATATGAATGCATATTTTGAAGATATGAATGTGAAAATAACAAAATATATACCCTTGTTTGTAAGTTATCTTTACTAAACTATCCATAACATATATATTTCATAGTTTATAGAAAATTTAAAAAATTTTTTTCTAATTCCTTTAATCTAGAAGGCAAAACAACAAATATCAGCACTATTTTCACAAGCAGCTTTCTTATTCTGGCCATTTAATTCACTTTCTATTTATTTAATTAGAAGCTTTAAGAATTTTCAATTAGAAATTTTAGGAATTTAGAATGAAAATTCTAAAATATTTTAGCCAACTCAATTACGTTACATCAAATTTACTAGAAAACTATACTGGTCAGATAATGTTTATTGAACTGTTTTCAATTATGTTTTGTAGATACTTGGAATGCAGTTTAGGAAAGCATCAGGGAAATAAAGCAACACTTCCTTTATGACATCAGCGATAAAAAACCATACCAATCATCCAATGAAAATCATTTTAAGGCAAGTAATGGAAATTTCATAATATCTGTCAAACATAGCTTTTCAAGGCAATGACTTAAAACTGATTAGACTCTAGAAATATTGAAATTAGCAATATTTTAATGAATTATGCATAACATTTCAATTACTTAAATTACTTATTAATATCAATATAACCTGTAGTTTTTTTCTTTGCACTGTTTCCTATGTCATTTAACATATTACACTACTAGGTTATATGTATCCTTTGACAAGGGTGAAAAACTAATCTTTTGAGACTTTACTCAGGCACCCTAAAAAATATTCAAAGACAGAGTTCTCATTTACAACTAGATGTTGAAAACTTGTAAAAAATGTCAAAAGATTAAAAAGAATTCACTTTGGGCTAGGGATTTAGCTGAGTGCTTCCAGCACCTGCCCTCCAGAGCTCGTATTCAATCTCCAATAACCACATATTATAATGCTGAGCATAGAGAGTCATGCCCATCAGCAATCAGAACATCAAACCACATTGCAGGCCCTGTGGCTTATGCCTGTGATCCAAGCCCTTGGGAGGAAGAAGTTGGAGGATTTCTGAGTTCGGGGCTGACTTCAGGACCAGCTTGAACTACAAAATGAGACCCTGTCTCAAAAAAACTAATTTAATTAATTAATTAAAATAAAATATTTAATTAAGTCTTAATATGGAAATTATTAAAAATGAAGTTTGGCAATACCGTGGACTAGAAATATTATGTGTCATATGGACACAGGCATATACATGCATGCACAGGCAACAGGACATTAAATATTTGAATAGAAAATTCATGTAGTAAATAACACATTGCATATAGTTGTTCTCAATCATGCTTTATCACAGTTTTTCCATTAGTATATCACTAATCTCAAATCTCATAAATCAAACAATCTAATTCAAACAATCCATTCTTGCTAATTTCTGAATCCACTATGGTATGTTTTTCTTCATATTTTTACCAAAAATAATTAAAAATATAGTAAATGCTTCTCAATGTCATCCAGTGGAAATGTAGGCTGGTAAAAACATTGATATGTGTCTTTATACACTACTAGGGATCAAAATCATAATCCTGAGTTTCCAAAGTAGGGGCTGAACCACTGAGCTAAATACCCAACCCTCTTCATCTGTTTAATTTACTGGATCTGGTCCTGTCTTCTAAATTTTTTTTCTACAAACTCAAAATAACAATAAGAGGCAAAGTAATGAAATTGGTTTCAAACATACAAATAGTCATGATAATGCAGCTAAAGACACCCACAAAAGCAGACTTTCAGAGCTGTTCAGACAGCAGCAAGAATAATGAGATAGATGTGCCTCAAGGAAGGGAGAATATTTTAAGGAGCATTAATGCTAATGTGTCATTTATCATCATTTTTAAACACTGCATTTTTCCATTTTACGTCCTCTATATTTCTGTTTTTCAGATGTAAAGAAAGATCCTCAGGCTTCATTTATAAATGTAAGGCATACACTAGGTACAGACACCATAGCACAAATCAGTATTTTCTAAAAGAAAAGGATGAATTAGAATTACGCCTCTGGAAGATGGCTTAAGTGAAAGTTGCCAGTTTAAAACTCAAAATTTTTAATGAAAGATAGATCATCGGAGTGCAGTGAGATGTTTTGTTTGTTTGTTTGTTTGTTTGTTTTTAAGAGAAACTATTTAGCCTTTTTTTTTCTTTTTAAACTTCCTAATAACAAATATGCACTTTATTGCACTGTGACTCACTAAACAGTGGATGCCCATGATTTTATACTGATGTACCTAAGCTGGAACAACAAAGACAGGAGTGCATTAAAAAAAAAAAAAAAAAAAAAAAAAAAAAAAAAAAAAAAAAAAAAAAAAAAAAAAAAAAAAAAAAAAAAAAAAAAAAAAAAAAAAAAAAAAAAAAACCACAAAAAACAACAACAAGTGTCCATCAACTGGAGACTGGATAAAAAAGCTGTGGTTCTTCTATAGAATGGAGTACTACTCTGCCATAAAAAATGATAAGTTTGAATCATTTCTACTTAAATGGACATACCTTGAGGATGTCCTCATAAGTGAAATAAATAGGGCACAGATAGGTACATATCGCATGTTTTCTCTGGTATGAGAAAATGAAGATGTAAATGAGTCCTAGCATTGTACGTTATATGTTGTGAAATAGAAAATGCTCAATGTAAAATAAGGTGAAAGGGAACAATGTTGAGATTGTAACAAAAAAAGTAAGGAAACAAATTTTATGTATATGGGGAGGTGGTAGGGTGGGTAGGGCTATGGGAAAAAATGAGAATTAAGTTGTGTCTTATACTGGTACAAATCCCCATTATGGAGTGCAATCATGATGTGTATATTTAATGTACCAATAAAGATTAAAAAGAAAAGAATTAGAAGATTCATATCACAGTGACATATGTGCACTCATGTTTATAGCAGCTCAGTTTGTGATTGCTACATCTTGGAAATAATCCAAATGTTCATCAACTATAGACTGGATAATAAAGCTGTCGTTCTTCTACACAATGGAGTATTACTTTGCCATAAAAAATGATAAGTTTGAATCATTTATACTTAAATGGACTTACCTTGGGGATAGCCTCATAAGTGAAATGAATAGGTCACAGATGTGTAAATATTGTATCTTTTCTCTGGTATGAGAAAATAAAGACGTAAATGAATTCTAGAATGTATGTTATATATTGTGAAATAGAAAATACTAAAAGCAAAATGGGGTGAAGGTAGAAAAATAAAGAGATTATAATAAAAAAGAAAAGAAACAAAGTTTATGTATATAGGGGTGGGGTGGTAGGGTGGGTAGGGCTATGGGAAAAAATGAGAATTAAGTTGTGTCATATACTGGTACCAATTCTCCTTGTTGAATGCAATCATGATGTGTATATGTAATGTACCAATAAAGACTTCAATAAAAAAAAATGGAAGTGAGGAACTCAGGAGCTCAGGGCAGGACAACCTGCTTGCACACTGGCATCAGAGTTCCTGAGGAATCTTCCTAAATTCCTTGTTTGACATGAAAAAACAGCAAAAGTAAGTTGCAGAAAGATTAGAAATGTAGAGGTGCATTGTTTACGCAAAAAATAGTTCACAGTATGACATAAACCCTCAATGCTCAAAGAGAAGTACTCTTTCCTTCTGTCATTCTTCAACTAAACAACATGGTCTGTAGGTTACATTAAATAGAATTCAAATCACAACTCTGAGGTCACAATAAATTAGTTTCTGAAGTACTTAGGACCTTTTCATAGGATATTTCTTCATTTTGTATAATTATTTCATAAAGAAAGATGCAAAATACTTGGAAAAAGTATGACTGATGTTATTTTACTTTCCTCATTTTAATTTCTGGATTTTGGCCTCGAAATACCGTTTTTAATGTGTTTTGATGAGTTGAAGAATTAGCTCAATGGTACTACATCAACTTTGCAAGAATGAGGGCCTGAGTTCAATATCTGATACATCCCCCCCCAAAAAAAAAGATGAACTACATCTACTGCTATTTGTTTAAGCTGTTCTTTTATCACTTTATGAATGTGATACTGACTGAATAACTTTATGATTTTTTTTAAAAGCGAATTTCGGCAAACTATATATGTCAAGGAATAGAAAAAAAGTGAATCGTTCAGTTATTGCTAACAGAATAGTGACAATGTTGAAGGCCTGAAGAAAGGTTTAGCTGAATTAGTTCAGTATCCAAGGGTTCTGAAGAATGGAAGTCATTAAGACGGGCAGTAGTAGAAAGAGTCATGGAATGTTAAATAGAAGAATATTGTCTCAGTGTTATGATAAATGTTCATGTCAAGGGTACCAAATGTTATTTACCAAACCACAGAATCTTTAGTGATCAAAGAATGAGATTATATAACCTAGTTGAAATGAAAAATAAGAGAAAACATTTCTGGACTGTAGGGAGCCATGAGAATCAAAAGAAGGAACAAAAAGTTAGAACTTTAAAAAGTTAATGCAAATTTTTTACCACCAGAAAGGAATATTGCTGTAACTAAACTCAATCAAGTGCTTCAGAATATATTGAAAATCCCTTATAAGAGGAGTTTAGTAAAGTTTATTTTGGATAGAGAAGTCCTAAAATGTTTTAAATGAGATTTAGTGTATGATTCTACTCAAGCTCAGAAGACTAGGATATAATAGGAATGTGAACAGTGAAATCTACACATGAAGCTCCATATTGAAATTGTATAAGAGATTATTCATGTTATATCAGGGCAAGTAAGTTTTATATGGCTTGTCCATACAATAAGACACTCTGGCAATGTGAATTTAAAGGTGATTAGATTATCTAGTGAAAGAAATTTCAAGGTAACAAGACAGGCAGGTTATGATATGTGTATTAGTGGAAGATTTTAGTCAGTTTTACAGCAAGAATTAGAGCTTAAAAAAAGATAAAAATGTTGAAAAACTTATTAGGCCAAAAATTTCCTTTAACCTTATAGTGAGGTAATATGTCAAATGTACAGTTCAGCTCTATTAACAAAACAAGTATGATACACTTGGAATATATGGAAGATGACTCTTGGTCACCCCAGAAATAAACCAGACACTGCTCATTACAGGATAATCCACATAAATTAGTAAATATTTTATCTGAGAAGATAACTTTGGGCATCCTACTTGAGCAGTGATGCCTGAGGAATTTGCTCTCCAGATGTCTTAATTTAACCATTTTTAGTCATCAGCCATTCAGAATCCTCTGCAATCATAGTTCAAGGCAATCTGACTACTGCTTCATGATATGAAATGCCTTAACTTTGTCCACATTATTATTTTATTATTTTATTTTTTTATTTTTTGGCTAGCCAGCACATGCAAGAATTGTGGGAGCATGTTGGATTTCACTGAGATTTCAAAAGAAGGACTAAGGACAGGCAGTGTTTCACAAAATTTGAATCCTTGTAGCCAAGCCCTAAGAGGGAAATTCATATCTAAGAGCAGTACCAAAGTGCAATGGAAAAATCAGAAGTTGGAGATTTCAAGAATCTGGGCCTACAACTGAGGAAAACTACAGTTGGCAAAAAGATAAGACTCCTGAAAATATGTCATATTGGCTGTGAACAATAAGGCAATAGGAGTGTGGCTGCTGAAGCCCATTAGATCTCATATTATGTCATTATCTGTCTTATAAACTGGGTATAGAACTACAAGATTTTTAATGTTATTACTGCTGAGATTTGGTATTTTTTTGGAGGTAGGGCCTCCAATAAGTTCTTCTAAGTTACTCTTCATCATATTATTTTAGAATGAGTATGTTTATCTTGTGGTATTATCTCATGTGTAATTTGATTTTATTTTTTAATATGGCTCATATCTAAGCATTTGCCTCAATTCTATGAGGAATCTATAGGCTTAGACTTTTGAGCACACCTAAAAATATCACATACAGATATAAGATTCCAGCAATGAATGTCATCAAATCATATACCTAAAATGTACCAGTAAATTTAAAATAAAAAATAACAACTTTGCAAATGTGTAAGAGACTAAGTCTAGTGGATAACATTAACCTATTTCAAAGAAGTTCATGCAGTATTTGACTGAACATTCAATTCTTGAAAATACCACAAAGAGCTAAGTTCTGTTTCTCAAAATGTGACTAGAATCAAGAATTAGTACTTTCTGTTAAGAGGTGTGCAATGCACAGATTTTATTTATATATGTAGGGTATTGAAGGTACTGAAAATTGAAAATTCCATTTCAGATATTCTTTGTAAAATTGCTGACCATTTTCTCAAATAAATGTTACTAGGCATTAAAACTATTTAGCTCACATCTTTGTCCAGTCTCCAGTTAATGGACATTTGGGTTGTTTCCATGATGTAGCAACCACGAACTGAGTTGCTATAAATATGGGTGCACATTTATCACTGTGATATGAATCTTTTAATTATTTTGTGTATATACCTCACACAGTGATGACTGGATCAAATGGGACCTCCAATCCTAGCTTTTTGAGGAATATCCGCACTGATTTCCACAGAGGCTGTGCAAGTATACATTCCCACCGACAGTGGAGAAGTGTTTCTTTTTCACCACAGCCTTGCTAGCATTTGTTGATGGGTGATTCTGAAATAGCAACCATTCTTTACAGAGTGAGGTGAAATCTCAGTGTTGTTTTCATCTGCATCTCTTGAATGACCAGTGATGTTGAGCATTTCTTATATACTCCACAGCTGCTCTTACTTCTTCCTCCAAAAAAGTGTCTGTTCATTTAAGAAGCCCTTTTTTGAATAGGGTTTTCAAATTTGAGTGGGCTTATTTTTTTAAGCTCTTTATATTTCCCAGATAGTATCCCTTTGTCTAAAGAACAGCTGGTAAAGATTCCTCTCCACATTATTGGTTGTCTTTTTGCATTTTTGGTGCTTTCCTTTGTTGTGTAGAAGCTTAATGGAATGAGATCCCATGGTTGATTTCTTCTGCCAATTCTCATGCTGTAGAGGCTTTGTTCAAGAAGTCTTTCCCTAAATCAGTGTCTTCAAGAGTTTTACCTAAACTGTTTTGAAGCCTATTTAGTGGTTCTTTTATAGAGTGGAAGATTATTCTGCCATTAAAAATGATAAGATTGGGCTGGGGAGTTAGCTCAGTGGTTCCAGCACCTGTCTTGCAAGTGCAAGGACCCGGGTTCAATCTCCAGTTAACCACATACAATACTGAGTGTGGAGACTCACACCCAGCAGCAACCAGTACCACATACCACAGTGCTGGCATGGTGGCTCATGCCTGTAATTCCAGCGATCAGGAGGTAGAGGCAGGAGGATTGCTGTGATGGAAGTTTGAAGCTTAGCTCAGGGCCAGCCTGAACCACAAAGCAAGACCCTGTCTCAAAAAAACCTAAAAATAAATAAATAAATAAATAAACAAATAAATAAAAATGATAAGATTGAGTCATTCATACTCAAATGTATGTGCCTTGAGGACATCCTCATAAAGGAAATAAATAGGTCACAATGTGTATTGTATCTTTTCTCTGGTAGGATAGATGAAGTTGTAAATGAGTTGTAGTATGTATAGTTGATATTGTGAAATGGAAAATATTTAAAAGGCAAAAGGGTGTAGGGTTAAATAATGAGGGGAAAATAATGTGATAGTAATAAAGAAAAAGGAAACAAAGGTAATGTATATATGGAGTGGGGGTGTTGCAGTTCGGTCAGGAAGGGGAAAAATGAGAATCAGGTCATTTCATATTCTGGTACAAATTCAATGTTGAATGTTGTGCTGATGTGTATTTATAATGTACCAATAAAGATTTGAATTTAAAAAAAAAAGTAACTCAGTTCATACCTATAATCCCAGGACTTGTGAAGCAGAGGTAGCAAGTTAGCCTGGGCTACATAGTGAGTTCTGCACCAGGCTGAACTACAAACCGAGAACCTATCTCAAAAAAAAAAAAAAAAAAAAAGTAGTAATAATAATACTCATATTGAAAGCTTAATCACTGGTGGACGTTTTTTGGGGGAAGTGGTTGACTCTTTAAGGCTGTAATTTCATCAGTGAACTAACACACTGATGAGCTCATAATTATATAGTGTTACCTGGATGTGATGAAATTAAGAGGTTAGATTTAATGGAAAGAATAGATCATCGGCTTGTTACTAAGGGTGACAAGTGATTCCCAGGCCCTTCTGTGGCTCCCTCACAATCTGTTTCCTGTGCACCATGAGGTTCTATCACATGCTCCCTGTGATGACTCTTGTCTTGATCCAAGTCCAAAGCACTAAACTCTCATGACAATGCACTGAAATTTGTTTGTTTTGTTTTGTTTTGTTTTGTTTTTAATTTTTGAGACAGAGCCTCGCTTTGTAGTTCAGGCTGATGCTGAACTCAGTCTCAAATTTAGAAATCCTCATGCCTCTGCCTCCAAGTGTTAGGATTGCAAGTATGAGCCACCACAATTGGCCCTGTGCAAGTTTCTTGGTGGGCATGGATCAGCTCATCCAGCATTATTGTATGTGATTCCTGGGGATCAAACTTAGGACCTTCAGCTTTCAAGGCAGGTGCTGGAACCACTGAGCTAAATCCTCTGCTGCACTGAAACCTCTCAATTCTGAAGTATTATCAGTTTCCTCTTTTAAATTGTTTTATGAAGAATTTTATGACAGAGATTAAATAAAAAATAACATACATTAGAGCTCTGAAGATATAAAGCTCAGATGATGTTACATATCCTTTCTATTAAATGAAATTAATATGTAGCTCCTCTGGAGATCTAGTATCACCTTCTGAATATTTTATATTCAAGGTGTACAGAGGTGACATGAGAGCAAACATAAAAGAAATACAGCAGGTCAGTTTGTGATAGGTTATCATGGACTTTGTAAATCATCCCAAAGTGTTTGGATTCATGTTGAAATAAATTGTTAATATTGAAGATCTTTTCTTTTTTCTATTGTACAAAGTAGAAAATATCTTATTCCCCAAGCATATTTCTTGTGAATGCATAGCTTATAATTGTGAAATGAGAAATCATGATCTAATTTTATGATAGTCATACAAGTAAGTTCTTCTGTTTGTACCTCATGAAACATTAAGATAAATAGAAAAACCCATGAATAGTCATCCTAATTCTTTAGTGTAACTGCAGTTATGAATTACAAGGCAAAATTAAATGGCTGATGTATTTATTATGGTAATAACTGTCCAGCAAATTTTAACAGGAAATTATGTTAGGAATACGTACGTCCTTTGAAGTATAATCACATACTCAGGTTCAGTTTGGAGAATGGATGTAAAACAGAGTAAAAGTTTTTTTTCTTTTTTTTTTAAACATAGTTCATTTTTGTATCTGTTGGTCCACAAATATTTGACTATACATTCTTCAATTTTTGAAATTTTGAAAAATATTATTTTCCAGGAAATTCTGTAGTATTAACTTTGAATAAGGGAATTGCTCATTTTTCACATAGATTATTTTGAAAATAATTAACTTCATTGTAATCATCTTTATCTTCTTGTGATGCCTCTATACCTACTAAGGAAGATGTGCACAACCCTAGGAGTAAGCAGTAATAGTAATTCCATACTATTTCTATCCACTTCATTTTATTCACAAGTGACTACAGGTCTCATGTCATTTTAACATGTTATGTGTGTGTGTGTGTGTGTGTGTGTGTGTGTGTGTGTGTGTTATCCTCCACTTCTTAGCTAGTTGTTCCTGAACTCAAAATTATAATTATCATTAACCACAGAGGAATGCATGATAATAAAACTTTGTGATTTTCAATTTCCTGCTTCCTTGCATTTTTGTATGCTTGATAAAAACATCATTTTCCTCATGTTAGTGACCATATATAGCACCCAGTAAAACTGAGACATTTTGTACTTTAGTCTTTGGAAGAACTTTGAACTCTACCAACTTTAAAAATAACTGACTGACTGAGATCTTTGTGGAGGACCTTATTGGTATGAGTGAAGCACCAGTGGAATACAGTAGCTAAATTTGTATTCAAGAGTCAGTATAAGAAACGCGACACTCAGAGTGAAAGCAGAAAGCAGCAAGGCAGTAGTTCAGGACTAGTCATTCAAAGGGACACAAGGTCACTGCTTTTTGTCTACCTTTCTCTCAAAGAGTTACATAGAGTTAGCAGATGGAAAAAAAATGAATTTTTCATGAAATATATTGCCAGAGGAAATGGATAAATAGTATTTATTCCACTGTGTAGAATCAGAGCAAAGTATAAGGGTGGTAGAGCCAAAAACAGTCATAGGCAGAGCTTAACTATTTCTTCTATTATGCAGTTTGGTAAATGAAGATGATGATGACTAATAATACGTGTATTTCCCTTGAATATACACCTGAATGATATAAAAATACAGACAAGTATTTTTGTATGTACTGAAGAATGGGCCAGAATTATCTGCATCAAGAACAAAGTCTAGATTTTTAAAAACCCAGCAAACTATCTAGTGCATATACAAATTAAAATCTTTAAAAATTTATAATAGTAAAACATGTCTATCATATAGGCAAGTAAATGAGAATTCATAAAATAAGGTGC
>PVIR01003385.1:0-29785 GCA_004026965.1 Petromus typicus | reverse complement strand
CTACATTAACATCTATACCATCTATAGATATTATAGTTTTATTACTTTTAATATTCAAATATTTCTATAAGAAATTTTACATTTTTGCAGCAATAAACACTTCTTTTTCTCTGTTTCCATTCTTATATTTTACTTTCCCTACTGACACATTTAGTTATTATTTATTTTATTTCACCTGCTTTTCTCCTTGGACTCCCTACCTTTTTTTTTTTTTTTTTTTTTTTTTTTTTTTTTTTTTTTTTTTTTTTTGAGACAAGGTCTTGCTTTCTTATTTCAGGCTGGCCTGACCTCACAGAAATCCTCCTGCCTCTGCCTCACAAGTGCTGGGATTACAGGAGTGAGCCGCCATGCCCGGTACTATGGTATGTGGTTCTGAATGCTGGTGGGCATCAGTCTCTACGCCCATTGTATGTGGTTACCGGGGATTGAACCTGGGTCCTTGCATTTGCAAGGCAGGCTCTAGTAGTACTGAGCTAAATCTCCAGCCCCTTACTTTAATTTCCTACTTAAGTCTTGTTTAACATGTGAAGCTCCCAGGTTTTCAGCTGAAAGTCTTGATAGATATAATCAAAAGATATTTCATGTTCTACATTAATGAAATTAAAAAACACAAAATGATTAAAATGCCTAAATTATGGCATAGAATTAAACAGATAAATGAAATTAACTCCAAAATAGTTAGGATCAGTAAAGGTCTGATAAATTTCACACACCTGCTTTTTATTCATTGCTGTTGGTTTTAGTGACTAAAACTATTATGAACTGGTGAGTTCTGCTTACTGGGAATGCCAGAGTAGTAAAGATGAGACAAAGCTCTTTTATTTGTAATTTAAATATCATTTAATGAGTTACCTCAAGAATATGAGCTTGGTCCTGTTTTAGATTTGACATAATCTTGCTAAGAAAATGCAATTAAATATCATGTGTCAGAATAAGTGAAAAATTTTATGATATGCAAAAAAAAAAAAAATCCCAGAGGAAAGAATTATCTGTTAAAACAAAAGCTTGATATTACAGCATGCAACGTTAGATTTGCTGTCAACTTGTGCCAGGCAGAAATGCAAACGAACAGAGCTTGAACATCTCTGGAGCTTCTGAGCCATAAATTCCCATAAGAGCCTTCTATAAATATATTCAATTTGTTTGACTGTAAAGCATCAAATCTGAAGGAAATTATTTCATTCTCAAAACATAATTTACTTTGGACAGATTGAAGAGTTTAAAGTTCCTCAATTAATGAAATTGAAAGCGAGATGTTAATTTTCATCACCATTTCCAGAAGTTAAAAATATCATTATTCATGTCCTCGCTTTCCATTCTGTGCAATGTATTTGCTTCACACTTTCTAGTTTCTGGCTGATGGATCTATAGAGAAAATGTATGAGATATGCAATTATTTGCAGTGTGCCTAGCAAGTTAAAATTCTACTTATATGTTGAAAAACATTCAAACATAATTTATATATATATATATGTCTCCCTCCATGTGCATACTGAGTGATCTATGTTAAAAAATGTGGAGCATATGTTAAAGATTCAATAACGCTTTGGCAGTTTTTGTAACTGTCATCTGTCATTGGGCTCCAATTTAAGAACTATACTTCTTGGTCATCATAAATGAGATACTAGGATTGTCCGCAAGATGACTTTTTTTGCATTGAAAGAATACTGAAGTCCGTTAGGCATAGTACTTTTAACAAACTTATTTTTTTTTCTATTTTAAGGAAATAGTTACATTAATAACTTTATTGGTTAAAGTCAACTGTAATATCTTTTCTAATGGATTAGTTACACAAACAAATTCTGCTTCACTTTTCTATTTCAGAGCCATGGGAATACTTGGCACATAGTGGGGCGACCATTCATAGAACAGAGGAAGACAATGGCATGACACCTTCTCATTTGTTTTCCTCCTATCTTTCACGCTGAATAAGAACACAACTATTTAGCGCATTTAATTGTGTGAGTTCATGGAATGCGAATGTGCGCCCTCACATGTCTGTGTTGCTAGGAGATCCAGGTTACTACCTACAATTTGTTTTGCTGTGAATAAAGCTGCAGAAGCCAAACCCAACTGTTTTCAGCAAAGAAGCTCTTTCATTGCACACTTGCTTCCGTGGAATTTAGAGAGATTTTCCTCTTCCTGGAAGACTCAGCATTTGAAATTCTTTACACCTACTGTGACCCCATGAGAGACATTATTTTTCAAAATTTCAACAGAAAAATTGAACTGATGTTTCTTCATATTATTTTTCACACTTTTAACTCTCAAGAAAATAAGAGCTACTTGGTACCAGTAGAAGTGTTATTTCTGTTTCTATTATTAACATTTTCACAATAATTAACACAGTCTGATCTAATTCATTAACTTTAATTTTTATTTTTTATTAAATTATTTTGGGGATTCATTAGGTTTTCTTTGACAACATTCTTCAGTTTAGTACGTGATTCAATACTTATAGTTATTTCAGTGCCAAAACTATATTTCAGAAGTTTATCTTTAATGCCCAACATTTAAAATTATAAATTTAAGATTATATAAAATTTTCTTTCTCTCTCTCTCTCTCTCTCTCTCTCTCTCTCTCTCTCTTTCCCTTTCTTTCTTTCTTCCTTTCTTTCTGAGAGAGTCTTGCTTTTGTAGTTCAGGCTGGCTTTAAGATCACTATGTAGCCCAGGCAAGACTCAAACTCACAGAAATCCTCCTGCTTCTGCCTCCTGAGTTCTGGAATTACAGGTGTGAGCCACCATACCTGACACTGTGGTACATGATACTAATCACTGATGGGTGTGAGTTACCATGCTTGGCATTGTTGTATATGGTTATCCTGGAATGAACTCAGAACCTTGTGCTTGCAAGGCAGGAGCCAGAACCACTGAGCTAAATCCCCAACCCTAAAATTATTTTTTTACTATTGTAAATATTAATTATTTTGATTAGGGAAATATTTTTATATGCTAGTAATGTCAAGAATCTCTAATTGACATAGAGCTTTTTTTCTTTCTCTCATGTTATGGAAATAGAGAAAGAAGGAAAATGTTTTTAGGCAGATATTCCCTGGTGATTATATAAAACATTTTTTTTTTTTTTTTTTTTTTTAGAATTCTAAAACACAGTCTGATACACATAAATGTTTCTGGTGATGTTTGCATTTCCCAATTTTAAACCAGGAATTGGTAAACCTTTTTATGAATAGAACAAATAGTGAATATTTTAGGCTTCCAAAACAAATTATTTCTAGTGCAACTACACCTCAGCCTTTGAAAACGTGATCACAGATATAAACAAAAAATGAGCATGAGCATTTATATAGTTATTTTATAGATTCTTGGCTTCATTGTGTATGGCTGCAGAGGTAAAGTCCTACATACTGAGTGGCTGATACAACATAAATTTACTTTCCCACAGTTACAAAGACAAAAATCCATTAAATTGTCCAGGTGTTTGTTTTTTTCCCATTCCCCTACCCACCCTACTACCCCCAACACCCTATATACACAAGCTCTATTTCCATTTTTTTATTACATCACAATTTTTTCTTTCCCCTCATTAATTACCCCTACCCCATTTCCCTTTGAGTAGTTTCTATTGTACAATATATAACATACATTTTGGAACTCATTTACATTTTCAGTTTCTCATATCAGAGAAAAGATATGGTATTTACTTTTTTTTTTTAAACAGGGTCTCGCTTTTGTAGTTAAGCCTGGTCCTGAATTCAGCCTCTAACTAACCACAATCCTCCTGTGTCTACCTCTCAAGTGCTGAGATTACAGGAATAAACCGCCACACCTAGCACGGTGGTATGTGGTACAGATTGCTGGTGTCTGTGAGTCTCTATGCCTGTCATTGTTGTATGTGGTTCCTGGGGATCTAACCTGGGACCTTGCACTTACAAGGCACGAGCTGGAACTACTGAGCTATATCTCTGGCCCTACATAGGGTTTTATGTGAGACCCTTATCCTTGATTTCAGGTGTCTGCCTTCTCTTTGATCTTCACGTGGTCTTTCCTCAAAATGTACACATATGTGGTGGTATCCAATTATGTCCAAATTTCCTCATCATATATGGACATCAGTCTTCCTTACTTTTTTCACTTATTCATCTTGGAAAAGTTCTGTCTTTACATCCAGGCATCTTCTGTGGTACAAAGGCTTGTTTTCAATTTAAGAATTTTGAAAATATGAAATTGGGCATATATGGTCTGTGATAAGAAAACAGGATAATATTCAAATGTCCTGATGATTTTATTCAAAGAGTAACAGAACTGTTAGCTTTCAGGCCATAAAAGCAGGCTGTGGAGCAGATTTTGTTCAAGGGTTTTAGGTTTCCAACACCTTCTTCAGGAATACATTCTCTTATGTTTGCATCCAAATACTACAGATCAAAGAATATATTTTGCGATATATAGGGAATATAGGAAAGGAACGTAACTAAAACTTTTTCAGTTACATTCTGCTCTCCTGTGAGTTCAATGGCACATGGTGAAATAATTAATAATTAGACAGATATGAGAGTTAGTGAAGAAGCTGAGTTTGGGCCTGATTTGTGCTACTCTGAGCGACAAAGTTGGCAGACCTGAGCCTCTTGCTCCTTTTATTTAGTACCTCTGAAGCCAGCCATGTTACAGATCACTCAGGAGGCAGTAGCTTCAGTACACTAGAAGTAACAAATGCCAACAGGTCATTCAGAGGGCAGCATGTTCGGTAAATAGGAACAGTGAGGAGTGACATAGGGGAAGGAACCAGTGTAGTGCTGCCCTGGAGCATCACAGCACCTGGGACCATTTGGGATTTTAGTTGCTCCCAGAAGCAAAGATAAAGAGTCAAATCCTCAAGTCCACATATGTCATAGCTGGTCTTAGGCAGAAAAGCTCAGCCCAGTCATGGTCCCAATTGTTCAATTAATTTTCCCAAATAGGTTTGCTTCTGACAGCAATGCTTTACGTTAGTCAGTTACTTTCATAATTAGAATTTTGTGACCATTTTTATATTTAAATAACAAGAATTATAAATACTAAAATACTTAGGTAGGCACAACCATCTTTACAGTGCTTGCTAAGATTTCCTTGTATATTTTTGAGCTTTTAAAGAATTTCCTTATAAGTACATGCCTTGTATTTTACCTTAGCCAAGGTTTGCTACTTAATTTATATACTTTACAACATTTAATTTTTACAATTTGCTTTTGAGAAGTATGATACTGTGGTATACAATTAATGTTTTGATATTAAGTTTCAATCACAAAAGTAGAGATTAGAACAATAGCTGGGAGAAATGAGGATGCTGTGGGCAAGAAAAAAATGTGGATCAAAGGGTACAAAGCTTCAAACAGGGTGAATAGTTTTATAAATCTAAATGCCACATGACTATACTAAATGAAAAAAAAAATATATATATATATGTATTTTTATAGAATAGCAAATTTCAAATGCTTTATCATTAAAATTATAGAAAAATGAAGAAATCAAACAGAAAATTTAATACTGTAAGTGTAAAAGGTTATAATTTGTTGAACAAAATAACATGAATATAAAAAAACTATCATAACCAAAATGAAATTATCAGAATTTTTCATTGACACAGTCAGAACAATGGCAGCTCAACAGCAACAAACTCTATTAGTACTTATGTTATTATTCTGAAATATCACTTGTCAACACAAGTGATATTTGTATGGACCAGTGTTTTTAAAAATCACGAATAACTTTAAGTTTAAAATTAAGAAATCACTTAAGCTTTAATGGGTATAGCCTTTCCAAATCAATAGCCTTTAAATGATAAAGTACTCAGAAAGGGAAAAACATAACACAGTACTTAACCTGCTGAATATAGTGAATCTACACATTTAATTTCCATTTCATACTTTTGCTCATGTCATTATAATCATTTAACTACTGAATGATGAATTTGGGATCATGATGTTTGACCAACTAAATACAATCTTTATTTCCTGCTTTTTCACCTCTTCACAACTATATTTTACTTTCCATGAGTTGAGCATGGATTTCTGCCGCTGACTTCGGCTGTGATGTCTCTACCTTAGGACTAAATGAAAACAACCTAACCTTCTGAAATAACTTTAATTTTTGTATGTTAGATATTTCCCACTGCAAAGAGAAAGATGACTAATATATACTGACTTTGGAAAAGAAGTGCATGCAAACTAGCACATTAACTATTACATAAACAATTGTCATCTTCACTATTTTATGATTGTTTTGACCACATATTATTGTTTTTTGTTTCCAGCCCAGTTAATATGAATTAATGTTTAGAAATGCTAGCATTTGTTCACTCATATATTCCTAATATTTAGAATAGTGCCAGGAGAACAACACACTAGTAATTATTGACATTTCTGCCAGTTTAAAATATAGATGAATTATCATGATTTAATTACTATAAAAATCATGTGGATCAAAGATAGGCATATGAAACAAGGGGATATTTGCAATGAATTTCTATGGGAAGTGAACTAAGATAGAATGCATGAAAAGAGGAGAAAATTATTAAACTTCTCATAACTGGGATCACACTTAAAATTAAATAATGTTGACATTACTGGTAAAACGCAAATATCTTATTTCATACTGGAAAAGTATAGATAAGAGATAGCAAAAATAGAATTTTCTGTGATAAGGTCCAGTGACTTTGAGAGATCATAACAATTTTTTATTGTTTTAATTTTCTTGGAAAAAAAGTATGGCCCCTTTCAAAAAGTAGAAAACAGTAGAGAATCACTTTTTTTTCTTTAATGGGGATTTTTATTTATTTAGTTCTCAAACAGATAATATATCATATTTCAAGTAAAGGATTTACCTATCATGATTTAAGAGTTTCAAATCATGTCAATTAAAATAAAACAGTTATATTAAAAAGAGGCATATATTATCTCATTATGTGGAATATATGTGAAAAAATTAAGTTGATAGAAATTACATCCTGGGAACTCGAAAATTTAGAGAGGAATGGAAACATTTGAATCAATGGATTTTGAAAGAGTTATATGTGAACCAGGAGCCATGTTATGTTATTGTACAAGTGACTATAGATAACAATCAGGTGTATGTCAAAAGGCAGAAGAAAGGATTTGGAAATTTTTAACTCTAAAGAAATAATAAATATTTGAGAAATAAATGTTTAACCATATATAAGCGTTTCCATGCTTGAATATACATGTATCAAAATATCACATATTGCCTCATCAATCTACACAATATTTTGATTTTTATGTAGTGACTTTTTAAAAATTTAAAAGAACTAAGTTTAATTAACTCTTCTACAGAAAAGGAGATATCTTGGAATAGCATAGTTGTACAAAATTGTTACTTACAAATCTTCACAATGAAGAAATAAGATCATCTGTACTTTCCTCTTGGATGCTCTTAGCCACTCACATTCTGTCAGCCAAATCACTATGGCAGGCAGATTTCAAAAGCAGATTTTAACATTCCTACACTCTTTGTAAGTACCCCATGACATCATCACTCTTTGAATGTAACCAGAGTTAAAGACATTTTACAGATATAATTATGATGGTAAATGATTGGCTGTAAATTAATAAAAACAATTATGCTAGAGAGTCCTGATACAATCAGGTGGTCTTTTAAACAAATCAAACTCTATCTGAAGAAAGGTATTTGAATTCTGAAAAATCCTTGGAGAGTCCTTGTGAAAAGGATCTGAATATTATCTATGGGAGCTGAGAGCTCACAGTTACTAGCATGTGAGAATATTATTCACATGATTGAGAGGAAATAAATTCTATTAATAACCTCAGAAAGCTTAGTAGAACTTTATTTTTTTTAATGAAATGACAATTAGAAACCTTCAGCTTATATCCTGATGTCAACCCTGTAAAATTCTGAAGAGAAGACTCAGATAAAATGTACCATGGAAAGTATGAGGTAATAAATCCTCCATATTTCATGGTTTTAGGTTGGAGAAAACCATAAATGGTTTGGGAGTAAAGCAACTGTAGCATTTTTATTGTTGGGTTATTATAAGTTGTAGCAGTACACTTATAAACAGAATTGTTGCCAACTAACCTGAAGCAGCAATGTCCAAAGTTTTTATCTAATGTATTTTCAAATATCATTTTCTGGTGTATTTCATAGACATCTGGAAATTAAATATTTGGCTGATTAGGTAAGAAATATATTATTGATATTTTATGGCAATTTTTATTGCATGTCCTTAAAATGTAGTGTTTTCCTTAAACTACAGAAATACTAACTCACAAATGAGGCACATTCAAAAATTTCAGGAAAATATTTTAATGTGAAGCAAAAATAGATTAAACAGTGTCTGAATCATATATGTCTCAGCATAACTGAAATAATGAATTTGAGATAATTTATTAATTATTCATTTTATTCATTTTTCAATTTAAGTAGATAATCTTTAGTGCAAACTTATGTATACATATAAAATAATACATAAAAGCTGGAGTTATTGAGAAATATTACTTTCAGTAAGAATATGAAACATTGTACGATTTTATGTATTTTTTTCCAGGTAATGAATCAGTAACTCTTTATTAACATTTAGATTAGATCATCCTGTTTTCTTACTGAAAATCCTTATTTGGAAATTATTCAAGAAACTTACTTTTATTTATGGAAATCTTTATTGTTACATTACAAAAACACATCATAATTGCACCCCACAATGAATATTTGTACAAGTATAAGACACAACTTAATTCTCATTTTTTCCCATAACTCTACCCACCCTACCACCCCCCATATACATAAAATTTGTTTCCTTTCTTTTATGTTATAATCCCATTATTTTTCCCCCTTCACCCTATTTCACTTTGAGTATTTTCTACTTCACAATATATAGCATACAATTCTAGGACTCATTTACATCTTTATTTTTTCATACCACAGAAAAGATGTGATATGTACCTATCTGTTACCTATTTATTTCACTTATGAGGATATCCTCAAGGTATGTCCATTTAAGTATGAATGATTCAAACTTATCATTTTTAATGGCAGAATAATACTCCATTCTGTAGAAGAACCACAGCTTTTTTATCCAGTCTCCAGTTGATGGATACTTGGGTTGTTTCCAAGATGTAGCAATCACAAACTGAGCTGCTATAAACATGGGTGCACATATGTCACTGTGATATGAGTCTTTTAATTCTTGTGTGTATATAACTAGCAGAGCAATGGTTGTGTCAAATGAAATCTCCAATCTTAGCTTTTTGAGGAATCTCCAAACAGATCTCCACAAGAGTTGTATGAGTCTACATTCCCACCAACAGTGGAGTAGGGTTCCTTCTTCTCCGCAGCCTCGCCAACATTTGCTGCTGGCTGATTCTGAGATGGCAGCCATTCTATGTGGAGTTAAATGAAATCTCAGTGTTATTTTCATCTGCATCTCTCAAATGACAGATGACGTTGAGCATTTCTTCATATGGTTCTTAGCTGCTCTTACTTCTTCCTCTGAAAAATATCTGTTCATTTCAGGTGCCCATTTTTGAATTGGGTCTTTAAATTTGGGTGGGTTGATTTTTATCAGCTCTTTATATATTCTAGATAGTAATCCTTTGTCTGAGGGACAGATGGTAAAGATTTTTTCCCACATTTTTGGTTGCTTTTTTGCTCTGTTGGTGGTTTACTTTGCTGTGCAGAAGATTTTTAAAAGAATGAGGTCCCATTTGCTGATTTCTTCTGCCAATCATCTTTGACAAAGGAGCCAAAAATCCTCAATGGAGGACAGATAGCCTCTTTAACAAATGGTGCTGGAAAAACTGGGCTTTAACTTGCCAAAGACTAAAACTAGATCTAACTCTTTCACCGTGTTCCACCTTAAAATCAAAGTAGATAAGAGACCTAAATATTAAAACAAACACTCTAAACCTGTTGCAAAACAGGTTAGGTAAAACTCTTGAACACATTGGCTTAGGGAAAGACTTCTTGAATGGAATTTACTTTTTTTAAAAAAATTATTTATTCAAAAATATAGTGCCAGTTATTTTTAATGGATAAACCTTAGTATTATTTTCTCTTATTCATAAGAAATTTATGTTAATCAGAGACAATTGAATCATATTTTAAACTGATGAAAAATTACATAAGGTATATTTTTTCAGTACAGATCCACAAAATATACTATTCCTTATAGGGTAAAGCACTTCATAAATCTGTTCACATTGTAACCTATTTTTAACTTGCAATTTAATAGAATTTTGACAATATTAGAATGATATCCAGATAGTACTACACACTTTGAGTTTCTTATGTAAGTCTGATGCCATCAAAATAGTTTCCCTAACCATGCCCAATTGAAATCTGAAAAATTAATTATCTTGATATATGTTAAATTAATTAAATTCTATGCTTAAGCATCTAGAAATATATCATATTGTTTTTGGTGCCATCTGTTCTGATTACATATCCAAGGTTACTGGACATTATCCAGAAATCTGCAGCTATTATTGGCTTTAAAACATGTTAGCTGAATTCCTTTACAAAATAAACAATGATTAAAATATAGTGTCTCTTCACATTATAAATGAATGATAATTGATCCTCAACTCTTCAGGGGTATCCATTTCCATGAAATTGTCACTAGTGGAAACTACCATTTCTTTCTATTAGGTAAAAAAAGAAATAGAAATTTTAAGTTAATATTCAATTGTTTCACAAAGCTTCAATTTCAGTTTCAAAATGAAAGTTTCACATGCATCAAATTCATATAACTTTAGCAATTTGATATTAAGTATAAATATTCTGACAGTATTACAATAAATATTATATTTCTAAAATGCATGAGTGTTTTTCTAATGTCTGTGATTCCTTCTATTTTTGACATGGTCATTTTATGGCCACCTGCTTATTCTGTCATGTTAATCAACGATATTGGCACCTTTCTCCTTCCCTGTGTATTTAAAATCTCACTTTTTTTCTACAAGATTGTATATTTCATGAAACTATGTCTTATTATCATTGTTACCTTTAAGGTTGACCTCTCTGCATAGTCACCAGTTTAAAAAAAAATCACATTAGCTTCTTTCTAGTATACATGTGTATTAGTGAGCCCATAACTCTGAGTTTAACGTAATTCTTGTTCATAATATATTGCTTATATTAATGAACTGTCTAGAAAAATGCAATGAACAAAAGAATAACATGTAGAAATGTAACTATTGCTTCTAAAGCTGAGATACATACCCATAGAAGAGATTGAAATGTGAACAGATTCAAACCCTGTTGGAGTAGCACTGATTGGAGACTTGCCAATATAAATGGCTGAAAAGTGTCCTGAGTACTTACTATAATTTTATTACCTACAGTGCTTGAGAAAACTGCTTACATAGAGATGTATCATCAAAGGAAGTTCATTAAGAAACATCCAAAGGAGGACTGCAATTTGAGTTTATTACCAAGAAAGCAATTAGTTATGCTAATTCATTCTGGAAGTTTCTCAGAAATAAGACTGAAAATTAAAGGAGGAGCAGAACAGGTTATGTTCGGGTGTATTGTGAAATATCAATTGGCTCATATAGAACAATATAACCTTTTTTCATATTTGGCTTCAAAAGAAACCATCTAAATTTCCTACTAAGTTAACAATATCTTTAATGCTCTTATAGCCTAATGATGACTGAAAGTATTCTTGTAATTCCATTGAAATCCTTAAATAATAGTACCAACTAAATAAGATGTTAGGTATCTTTTTAAATTGGAGACTATGACACAAAATCTAAAGATTTTTTAATGAAATTACTCCTATAAAAGTTTAAAGATTGCAAGTAAGAATTACTAAATTGCATTTGCTCTATTTGTAACAATTTTGACTTATTTTTTATTCTTATTCTCTGGCTCTACTTTGGAATATATTGTTTCATAACTTCAACATATTTGACCCTAACTTAGACGTGGGAGGTGGTAAGATGAGAAGCTTCAAAATGAGATTTTTGAAACCCCTAGTTCAAAGCTCTGGGGTGATCCTGTAAAAAGACTATTCCTTAAAATAAATAATTTGATCTTCAATCAAGAAAAGTGTTAACTTCTTGGAAGGATTCCAGTTTGCTCTTCTGAGGAACTCAATTTAACAGTTTCATCAACTTTCACTTATCCATGGTACTGGAGAGAAGCCGTGGCATGAATAATCTAAAAATGCAGTTAATTTGAGAAGAATTTATATGAAGTGATTTTTCTGTAGTAGTTTGAACTTCCTAGTTTTTGTACCTAAGCTAATAATAAAATTAGTTTTTCTTTCCTAAGGGCAATTGATAGCTCAGGGAAATAATATGTTATGAAGGAAAGTAAGGCACTTTTGTTAGAGAACATGAAAAATTTCCTAAGCAGCATATCCATAGGTGGACAGTTAAAAATTGTTGATGACAGAAAATTATGGAAAAATAGAAAATTGGCTACATATGGCAACATATTTGTTAAATTGTTTAAATGACCACACTAGCAAGGTGGATTATCTTCTAAGCCAATCATTCTTTGGATGAGTGTATAATATTTTTAAAATATTATGTAAATTATAATGAATTAAATACACACTGAAGTGCTAATCATTTCAGCGGATTTGTGGGAGGTGTGTGGATTCTTTTTGATGTTTATAAACCCACACATAAAAAGTGAATGTTTCATTACTTTCATGACTTTTCCAGTTATTCTGTAGTTCCCATTTAATAGATAGCAGGCTCTGTGATTCATATGATTTATGTGTTCAAAAATGCTTTGAAAGAGTGTTTTCAAAAATCTAACCCTAACAATGGATAATTCATTTAACGCAAGATAGTTTACTCTAAATTGAAGTGAACTCGTTGCTATCAGAGGAGGGAGGAATATGAAAGTGTAATATTGAAGCTGTTAGAAAAAGAGAAATATGTGACAGCTTGAGGAAGTTCTGGTTCACAAGAAATCAACAAAAATTCTGTTGAGAGAAAGAAGCCTGGAAAAAAATGTAAAAGCCAAATGAATTAAGCAAATGTGAATCATAGTAGGTAACAATAGTAACAATGCAAATTTGATTGAATTCTTTTTATAATCAATGCTATGTGGGAAAATTATAGCTATGAAGTTTTCTTGGGAAAAGCATATAGAATATACATTCAAGCAACATTTTTGTACCACTATTTTCATAATGAGTGAGTCTATTTTTGCAGTCAAAAACAATATAAACAGTATTACAATTGTATTAATCCTTTCAACAGGATAAACTTAATGAAAATTCTTATGACCTAACCTATAATTCATAGGTATGTATTTTTCCACTTTTTTCTTGGATTTAAAAGGTAAATGCTAGTTCTGAATAATTTGCAGAGTGATCCTGATAAATATACACAAAAGAGATAAAGATGGCATCACAAGTCCATGTGGAAAGAGCAGATTGTTTATTAGATAAGGTTAGGAAAATTGGCTCATTAGAGAATGAAATACAGACTTGGATGTCTGTCTTCTACTATATAGAAAGGTGGATTCCAGATTTTGAAAACTTAATGAAAAGTAAAACCATAAATTCATTAAACAAAAATGTTCAAGATTATTTTTCTGACTAGGAAACCATGAAAAATTTCTTAAATGAGATTTTAAAGTACTTACCATTGAACAACAAACAGATCAAAGGAAAGATAATGATAATAGTATCATGATATTAGAGAAAAATAAAAGAAAAAATGTGTAAAATGAGAAGGCTTACTAGTTAGTATTTAGATGTTCAATAAAATATACTAATAGACATAATGCAATAAGAAAAAAAAGATAACAATCTAAATAGGAAAATGAGCCAAGGAAGAGCTCATGCAGAGATTTATCTCATTAATTAAATGAATTTGAATGTATTTATAATTCATTTTTTAATCTTATGAGTAGAAATGAAAAGAAATAAATACCACATTTACCCTACCATATGGAAATGAAGATTATTTATGTCAAAAAGTCTTAGTCACTAGTGACCTGAAACAGCCAGACCAATTGGTCTCACCTCATCAAATTGAACATGGACACGAGGAGAGACTAAGAAGTTAGAGTTTGAATGAATACTCTAAAACTACCCCCCAAATAAGTCTATGCACAGGACTTCTACAAACTAATACTTTCAGAAAAATGAATAACTGAAATATGATGAAAACATGCCAGGCAGTAGTAGGAAATGAGTAAGAAATAACTAGCTACTTATAGGCAGAATAATGAGAATTAATCTTTTAAAAACTGGCTCTGAGAAATAAACATAATAAATAGCAGATAGAAGATACTTCCAAAATAACTTTCAGAACTATTATTATGACAATATAATGATCATAAATTGAAAATATTCACATCTAAAACAATAGTAACTAAATTCCAAGCACATATACTACAGAAAGATTAGCATGAAGTACATTTGAATACTTTATGTAAAAGGTCAGAACTCTCAAGAATAAGCAACAAGAAACAGAAAATTGCTTTCTTTGCTCAGCCTTAAGCATACCTTATATTTTGCTATTATAAGGATATTTTATTGTTTTTCTTTTTTAAATTTAATTCATGAATAGCAGAAATGGAAGTGATTAAAACTATAGTGGATGTTTAAATAAAAAATGTTTACCCTAAAGCACATATTGCCATTAAGGCCTCTTGAAATACCCTACACACTAAACACACTTACCTCACGTTCTTGACAGTTCCTGCTGCAGTTTCGGACAGCCTCTTTGTGTATGACTTTAGCGGTGCAGTCCTGGCTGTTTCTATGCGCTACTTCATTTCAGAACTACGTTTTGTAGTCATTTTTACTTTGTGGAATAGTAAGAAGTCGCGTGGTGACAGATGTGGTGAATAAGGAGGTTGAAGACACATTTCATTGTTTTCACTAGATTACCTTTCTGTTAGGTGCTGTTGAGCAGTGACATTTGCTGTATTTTTTCCCACTTTGTCAAGTCATTTATTGAGGGGATTTGCAGAACTTATTCAAAAAGGGATATATGAAAAAATGAGAATTAAGTTGTGTCTTATACTGGTAAAAATTCCCCTTGTGGAGTGCAATCATGATGTGTATATGTAATGTACCAATAAAGATTTCAATTTTTTAAAAAAGTGTCAGGAGCTATAGGATTAGAGTGTTTGACATGAGGGGAGTGTTTAGAAGGAGAAATCATAGCATTATGTCTTTTAATTCATGTTTCATTTACCCTTTGTTCTGATTCCAAATGTCTTTGACTTTAAAGCCCTGAATTTGTGCATTTGAACTATGTGGATTCTCACAATCATCTTTCAGAGGAGAAGAACAGTAAAACATTGAAAATTAGGCAATTCTTACAATGAATTAAGAATCACTCTTGTCCACACTGGAATTCATTTCTACATGGACTTGTGCAATGTATCTTCAAACCAGATAGAAATAACCTGGGGCTTTTGTAACAAACATAATAAATGTCATTAATCTGCATTCCTGAATTTATATCTACCATCATTCTATGTTTCAGTTTTCAAAGAAAATAGTTTGTTGGGAAAAATTAATGAGCTCAAAAAATTATGTATAAAACTGAATTGATAAAAAATACCTGAAATTGTTAGTAAAATAAATGTATGTACTTCTGATATCAAACTCATCAAGTTAAATAAATCAAAGTCTACTTCCAGAAGACCAAAAATTACCATCACTTTAGTAAAATGAGATCAGTGAAAATGCAATATTTATATAGTTAACAGAACTGAAACATTCTTATGACTAAAAACATTGTTACAAAAAATAGAAAATCATTGTTTTTTGTGAATAAATACTTAGAATCAATGGCTCAGAAACTGGAATCAAGATTTTTAAAAAATTATATCTAATAGTCATAAATATTGCATACAGGAAATATGTCCTATAATCCACCATTAATATCAAAGCAATAAAATATTTAAAAATCTGATGAATTGTGAACAAAGTAAAGAAAAAATTCACCTATAAACATGAAGTTATCCAAGTAAAAATAAGGAGAATGATTACAAGATGAGAAATTTCAAAACATTAAATAGCAACAATTTATGTCTATCTCCAAATGACCATCAGTTACAGTATCCAATATTGATTAACTAATAAAGTATGCTTGTTTATCTAAATGTTCACATTATCATTTTCAAATTTGAAAATATGTGTCACTCAAGTAAATTCTAAAGGATATTTTCACAAACATGAATAAAATTGAGCATCTTTTCATTTATATTGGCCATTTGTCATTTATTTCTATAAACGAATTGCTCATTTTGAGTTTTTAATTTCATATTTTTTCTCTGCCTCTTAAAAACATAACCAATGGGCCAAGGATTTAGTTCAGGGGTTCCAGCATCTGCTTGGCAAGCTCAAGGTCTCAAGTTTGATCCCTGGCACCACATACCACAATGCCAGGTGAGGTGGTTTATGCCTGCAATCCCATCACTTGGAAGGCAGAGGCAGGAGGATTGTTCTGATTTTGAGACTAGCCTGGGAAATATAGTTCATGTTCAGATTGAACTACACCTTGAGACCCTGTCTCAAAACAAAACAAAGCAAAACAAAAACTAAATTTCAATAAATAATAAATAAGTAAAACATATCCAATAAAATTTATAATGAAGTATACATCATAGATATAATTATAAATAAGTACAATTGGATGTAGTCTTATCTCTTGTATTTTCTTTACTTATTTAAATTCAATTCTAGGTTATAGTGTTAGATCAAAAATTAAAGATAGGCTTCAGTTTGAGCAGGAAAAGTAGTAGGCCTAAGTTTCTAGTCCTCATTACCCAAAAAGGCCCTCCCATTCCCTGAAAAAGTAAGGCAAATGTAAGGCAAAACCCAGCTACCCTAAGGTTAGGCACCTCTTTGTTCTCATAAAAGCAGAACAAAGTCCCCTCCCCCAGCAGAGGTAATAAAACCGGACAAAGACATTCCACACCAGCTTGCCAAAAACTCGCGCCAGAAAGTAGAACTGACCTGCAAATTTAAAGATAGACCTACATGACCAATAAGGAGAGGCCACCTCTCTAAAAGCCCGTGAAATCTAGTATAAAAGCTGCATTGCCTCCCCCCTCGGGGCCGTTCCTTTCCTGCGTGTAAGGACGGTCCCAACGCCGGTCCCTGAATAAACCTCTTGCAACTTGCATCGACACCGTGCTGTGTTTCTCTGAGGTGTGTCTCCTGAGATAGACCTGTTCAGGTCTAACAATAGAAAATAAAAGTTAAAAAAATCAAAATTTATTTTATTCAAATATAAAGTTATGTTTTGATAGTATCATTATATAAAAAGTCAAACTACAGTTATATGTTGGATCTAGATACCATTTAATCCAAGACAATTCTTCCTTCTTTCATGAGGTTCATATTATACATATAAGAAGGTTATAGAATGATAATTTGCAGAAATATTTTAGTAGACTGATACTGTAACACACACTTAATATTCCAAAGCTGTGATAGGATGAGAGAAGAGAGTGAGAAATTTAAGCTTGGCCTGGACAATTCAAGGATACAGGGAGACTTTATGTCTAATACAGCACAGGGAGCACTGAGCATGTAGCTCAGTTAGAAGGTACTCGTTCAATCCGGATCATATTTATAATTGAGAATTTATACCTGTACAAAATATGTCTTGATTTTTATTTTTCCCATTCCCCTACCCTCATTTTAACCTCCCCATCCCTTACATACTTTAGCTTTGTTATCTTTTTTTTTCTTCTCAACATCTTTCCCTTTTTTCTTTCCCCCTTTTTGTTTTCCTCTTTCCTTTTAAATGTTTTATTTCTATTTAAAAATGCCTACCATATATTTAGGACCTCATTTACATCTTCAGTTTCTAGCACAGAGAAATAGTATAGCATTTGCATGCTTATGTCCTATTTACTTCACTTATCAGTATAGCCTCAAGGTACATCCAGGAAGCTATGAATGTCTCAAGTTTATATCTTTGTTTATGATTAAGTAATATTCCATTTTATTTTTCAAATACATCATCTTTATTCAGTCTCCGGGGGATGGTACTTTGGCTGATTTCATGATTTAGCAATTACAAACTGTTTTTCTATAAATATAGAAGCACATATAGGGAGAAGGTAGCCACTTAGCAGTTTCCTGGAATAATCAATCCTTATACAGAACTCCTGTGTTTCCTTATCGCCAGTTCATAGAATGTTCTGGGGGCATCTTGTTAAATTTTGTGTTACTGGATCTTGCAAACCGGATCAGTAAACAAACACTGGGGTAGGAATCAGGAAGTATGGCAAGGCCATTCCTAAGAACTGCCCTCAGGCTATCTCTTCTGTTTATACCCTTAGCGTTGCTAATTTGTATTGGCTTCATAATAAAAGGGCTGTCGGAAGACAGCTCCGTGGTTCAGTCCTCTGAGGCTGTTCTACCTGCTGGAACTCATTCCTGAGTGCCTTGTTTCCCCCTGCAACAATGGACATTACATTGGACATACACTGACAAGCACATATGTCGCTCTAGTATGATACATTTAACTCCCTTGGGAAGATACTCACCAGATAAATGTCAGGATCAAATGTGACCTCTGATCCTAGATTTTTGAGAAATTTCCACACTAATTTCAACAATGGTGGCAACACTTCCACTTACAATGAAGAAGGCTTCTTGCTTTCTCACAGCACCATCAGCGTTTGTTATTGGTTGATTTCTTGATAGCAGCCATTCTTTCTGCAGTGAAAGAATCTCAGAGTTGTTTTCATCTGCACCCCTCAAATGACCAACGATGTTGAAGTTTTTCATGTTTCTTTGCTGCTTTTACTTTTTCATTAAAAAAAAAATGTTTATTTCAGATGCCCATTTTGAATGGTATCTTTAAATTTGAAGGGTATGATTTTCTTAAGTTCTTTATGTACTCTAGATTGTGAACCTTTATCTGAGGAACATCTGGCAATTATTTTTCTCACATTATAGGGTGCTTCTTTGCTCCATTTGTGGTTTATTTCTGTACAGAAGCTTTTCAATAAGATGAGATCCCAGTTTTTACTTTTCTGCTAACTGATGTGCTATTGATCTTTCTCTACACCAGTGTCTCCAAGAGTTCTATCTACCCTATCATCCAGTAGATATTTCTATTTAAATAATTAGATTTTTAATCCATTTTAATTTCAGACTAGTGCACAGTGAAATATATAGGCTTAGCTTTAATCTTTAGCAGGTGAAACCCAGTTTTTCCAACATGATTTGTTAAAAGGCTATCTTTCCTCCACTGAGGGTGTTAACACCTTTGTTAAAGATGTAGCAGTGTTCTGAAGTAGTTTCAGGATCTTTTGATATGTTATATGGATCCACACATCTGTTTCTTTGGCAGTGCTATGCTGCTTTTTTTTTTTTTTTTTTTTTTTTTTTTTTTTTTTTTTTTTTTTTTTTTTTTTTTTTTTTTTTTTTTTTTTTTTTTTTTTTTTTTTTTTTTTTTACCACAGTAATCTTATAATATAGTTTCAATTTTGAGATTGTGATACCCTTATCATATCTTTGCTGCCTAGAATTCCTTTTGCTATTCTAGGTCTCTCCTGATTCTTGATGAATTTTTCTATTATATTCCCTGGTCTGGGAGCTATACTGTTAGAATATCAATCAAGCTTGCATGGATAATCTATATGGAAGTTTTGGGAATACAGCCATCTTCATATTCTTCCTACCCAGGAACAAAGAATATCTTTCCATTTTATGATATACTTTTCTATTTTCCTTATCTGATTGCTATTGTTTCCAGACTAGGGAGCTTTTTCCGGGGCCAACCGGGAAGAGAAACGGGGTGACTGAGCCGAGGGGCTAGGATGAGAGATATATAAAACAGGACAGCGGAACTTGAAAGGGCTCATCAGTCAGTACCAAATGAGTGCCACGTTTATTGAACAGACTTATTTTATACATTTCTGAAGTACCTCCTACGAGTCAACTAGCTCCATTCATTTGTACAGAAAAAAAAAAAAAGTTAGTGAAAGAACTGGTGGGGGGGTGTGCTGACAATATTCTTAATTTAATCTAGTGCAAGTGTGTAGAGATTCTTAGTTTAATCTGGCACAAAAGTGTGTAAAGGTGCTCAGTTTAATCTGGCATGAGGGTGTGTAAAGGTTCTTAGTTTAATCTGGTGAAGAAAGTAATTATCCCTGAGGAAGGTAGAAAATGTTGGGCTCTGATGCAGAAATCAGGCTGACTTTTTCTCTCCTGCGTGGGCAGCCATGGCACTGTAGGAAATGGCTCCCAACAAGCTTTTACCTTTTTTGTCAGATTGATTCTTAGATGTTTCATTTTTTGATGCTATTGTGAAAGAAGTTCTATGTCTGATGTCTCTCTGAATCCATTATTTGTGTGTAGAAAGATGGTTGACTTATAAATGTTCACCTTGTGTTCAGCTACTCTCCTGAATCTTGTGATTAAGTCTAGCATCTTGAGGGTGAGTTTTGGGGATATTCTATATAGAGTATCATAGCATCAGCAAATAGTGAACATTTAACTTCTTCCTGTTCTATCTCTATTCCCTTCATCTCTTTATTTTCAAGTTACTATGGACAATATTTTCAGAACTACATTGAACAGGAGTGGTGAGAATAGAGATCCTTGTCTTGTTTCTGATTTTTAGCATGACAGATTTTTCTTTTTAACATTTTACCACAATGATACTGGCTGTTGGTTTTTCATAAAGAGATTTTACATTTAGGGGTCTAATCTTTTAAGTTCTGTACATTTTCTAAATATCAGTGCTTTGTTTTAAGGACATCAGCCTGTAATATTTTTCCTCTCTGTGGATTATTTCTTCCCTCAATTGGTGATTTATTTTGCTGTTCAAAATAATAATAAAGTTAATTCCTTGTTATAGTTTCCCTGTACTGCTTCTCTTCCAATTAAGGTTTTGCTCATGAAGTCTCTGCCTCCATCTGTGTACTCAAGGATTCTTTCTATTTTCTCTTTCAATAGATTTAATGGTTCTGTTTTGATATTTAATGTTAAACCCATTTTGATTTTAATTTCTTACATGATAAAGACATGGGTCTAGTTTTAGTTTTCAACATGCAGAACATAAGTTTTTCCATCATCATTTATTAAGGTGACCATCTTCTTTCAAGTGAACATGTTTGGGGTTATTTCTGCATTTTTTAATATGGTCCAATCATCCTCAGATATATATTTTTCCCATACCTAAAGAATGACATTAATTGAAGCAAATAAACTTCTAGAATGTGGCTGGACCTCATGCAATAAAAATTGCATGCTTTAAAATCAGACAATAGTTATTGAAAAGGAAGAAGTTCTTTCCTTAGTGCACAGCATATAATTCTTGCCTGAATTTGAGATATCCATCAATTGCCCTCTCCTGCAGATTTCAGATTTAATCCTGCCAGAAGTCATGTGTTAGTGATTATGTGTGTATAGTATATTTCAAATAACTCTTAAAATTCTGTATTTTAAAACCAATGAGAGGCAACTTGATTAACTTTAACAGAGAGTTAAATCAGTAATAATTTTATACCCTCAACAATTTATATGAAGTTATATACTTTGCTTTGGAAGGTGACTGAAATAGTGAGATAAAACTGCAAATTATAGTCAAAGATTGAGCTCAATGGTTTTGGTATTTGCCTCTCAGGAATGAGGTCAGAAGTTCAAACCCTGACACAAAATTTACAAATTTCAAATTCAAAATTCAAATTCATGAAATTAAAAAATTAAATGATTGCTTAATCTGTTATATTGTAGAGAAATTATATGTATCAAGTGGAAAATTTCAAAGTATTTAGAGACTGCTTAAATTAGAATTGCTTTCTGCAGGAGCTGTTTATATTTGTATAATAATTACAAGGGCTTTAAATAAATACTGAAGATGGGATTTTTTTTGCATCATTAAATAATATGAAAATATTCATTAAATTTCATTTTTAGTTTTATTTAATTCAATTAAATAGAATTAAAATACACTTTATGAAGCAATATGCCCAAAACCTGGCAGAATTTAAATATTTGTGCTTTGAGATCTAGATTACTGTTTCAAAACACTCAATTAGTAACATAAACTATTTTGTTCATGTTCATTATCTTGAAAAAAAAAACATTATTTTTAACCTTGCCATCATCTCTGCTTGATATTCTTTCTTGTCAATGTTATTATTACATTTTCACTTTACATAAGAAGCTACTTCACAAATAATTGAGAATCTTTTCCGGCACTGTGGTATGTGGTACTGGTTGCTGCTGGGTGTGAGTCTCCACACCCAGTATGGTATGTGGTTACCGAGGAATCGAAGCCGGGTCCTTGCGCTTGCGAGATAGGCGCCGGAACCACTGAGCTAACTCCCCGGCCCCAAGAATCTTATCCAATAAAACATATTAACTGAAAGTGGGTAGCAGGAATTCAAACTTGTGTTTTATTTAGACAATGTCCTATGCAGATCAATGTCATTTTAGGTAGTAGACTGACCAGTGACACTTGCTATAAAATGATAATCTGATGCATATTTATATAAAAAGCAAATTAAGGATGATAAGCAAATACAAATTATATGTTTTTATTCACTAGAATAATACTTTAAATTAAATATAGACTAGATATCATGAATATTTTTGAGTAGAAAATTTAATGAAGTTTTTTCTTTACTTAGATGTCAAACACAAGCATAAAATGAGAATTCCAAATGAATTTCCTATCAACAGGTTTCACCCTTTCACAATGCATTACTGTGAGAAAATTGCTTTATTTATCATTCAAAATGAGTGATGATACCTTATCATTTTTGTATAAAATTACAATTTTTGAAGAAATGTTATGCAAATACAGACAGATTCAATGCTTCTGTCTTATGTAATGACTCAATCAGAAATCATAATGATAGGTATGCTATCTAAAAATGCATTGCTATTATGTTTTACGCCCTGATTGACCTTGTTTTGTGTATCACTTCATAACACTATGCAAATTCATTATAGTATTGGTGTGATACCAGACTATAGAATACATCCTGAAACAGTTTATAAATTATAATAGAAGAGTGCTTCATTAATTGCAAACATTGCTATTTTTTGTCTCCTACATCATTTATTATTCTGCATAAAATATTGGTCTTTGTATATTAATTATATTTAAAATAATTTCATAAAAATTTTCTCATATAATTTATGAACTTTACATATAATTTTAAATTTTAAAATATATTATTTAGATATTGCTAAATTTTTTAAATATGAAAATTTCTGAAAAACACACAAGTACTAACTGAAATGAATATGTTTGGTGACTCATATAAGATGTGCAGTTTAAAGTGTATTTTAATAAAATATATGATGTGAGTTATAAAAGAATTTTAAAATGTTAAGATTCACTCATCTCCATAAGTTTACTAACAATTCAGGGATTATTAATTTATTTTTTTTTGCATAACATTTTTTTCTGGCCAGTGCCATTTCATGAATAATGCTCTCATATGATTGTGTCTTACAGTTTTCATATCCAATAAACTTGAAGGACAGATTGGCCAGGTGTCTTCACTGAAAAAAAAAAGTCATAGCCCATAGAGGTTTATGTAGTATAAAATTTACTTATATCCTTCACATACTGAAAATTCCTGGACTGATTGATGAAAAACAGGTCTACACCTTTCCTGAAGAAAATACATTAAAATATACTCTGAAGAGAGAGAGGTTAGACATTCTAAAGCACATAGACTAAAGAGAGCAGAGAGTTCAAGGCATAAGTAAAATATTGAGGAGCCATACAAAGAATAAATAGCTTGTTCAAAGTGAAGGATTCATATCAAAAGATATAGGAGATATATCTGTAAACAAAGAGTAAGGATATATTACACTTTCTTTACATTTTTTTATTTGATCAGTACGTGTTTGCAGTACATAATTATATTTATCATGGGGAATTTCTGCATGTATATAATGCACATAATTCCTTTTATTTTCCATCCCACTCTTCTTGTACCACTTAGTTCCCAGTTGCAAAAGATACATTTAGTTATCACTAAAATGTCTGTGTATTATGGGAGCAAAGAAACAAAGAACTGTCCTTGTTTATATTTTGATTTAATGATTAAGTAAAATTTGGCATTTACCTGTCAAAAGAAAACTGCAAATGGAAAACTAGTATGTCCAAGAAAACAAGATAACTGGAAATGCCATTTATGTTTTTGAACTGTTACACAAAATAAATACATTGCAAATTAAACTTAGTGTTTTGTTCTTTTTTACTTGCACAATGTACAGATAGATTAGGCTTTAGTCACTTGGCAGAAATAATTGGTTAAAATAGTGCTTATAAAGATAGGTAAAATATTTCTGATTAGCTGATTAATTGTGTGATGCATGTGTGTTAATGTTTATACATATGTGTTTACTTTTGTAGATGTATGACTCTCTGAACTGAGGGCTGGCAAGTTTTTTAAATTTTTGAAACATATGCATGCATAAATCATTCAGTATATCTATATATTAAACAAAAATGTTAAAAGGCAAAAATTAATTTTCCACTCATTATAATGTCTTTTAGGTACTGAGCAATGTAGTTAATAAACTTGCATAAGTATAAAGAAATACATATTTTCTATCAATGAAAATTTCCACCTTTAAGATCACTCTACATCTTGTGAAGATTTTTTTAAATTTGATAATATTTTTAGCTTAAAAACACAAACCTAGAATATTGTCATTTCTGTCTATAATCAATTTCTCCTTGAAATATTCTATATTTCTCTATTAGCTCACTGAAATCAAATATATATTTTGCAATACAAAATATTTTAATGTATTTAAAATTCAATATAACTCATACATAAAACCAAAAATATAAAAAACTAATGAGTATCATATATATTAACCATGTATAAACCATTTATAAACCATATATAAACTATATATATATATGTGTGTGTGTGTGTGTGTGTGTGTGTGTGTGTAGAGGTATATAGTGTAATATGAAAAAAAATTATAATCAATAAAAAGTAAGTTTTTCCACATGGGACAATTGATTAAAAATAGAACCTTAACAAATACAAGGAAATATTTATCTTTCTGTGTTCAGTGGACTGGGAGAAGCTCACTAACTTTTTAATATTAATCCAGGAATTACTGAAAAATGTACACAGGTCAGTTAATAATGCATGCCACAAACTAGAGATATGAATTTGACTCTTATTTAATTTTTTTCAAAAGCATTCACTTTCATGGAACTATTAAACAGTAGATAATATATCATATTTTAAAATGAGTATTTTATGAAGAGGGAATCAGAGAAATAGTACAATAACATATAAGGTAAAACATAGAAGAGAAGAGAAATATAAAATTGGGATTATGTAGAATTGAAAATATAGTGAAAATAAAAAAGAAGTGAAATAAAGCATTAATGAAAGACAGTATTGATAGCAACAATTAGGACAATCTCATTCTCTGTCTTGTTTTCTCAGTTATGGTTTTAGTTTTTCTCCCTCGTAACATATAATTTAATGTGTCTAGAATTAACATTTTCCTCTTTTTCTTCTTAACACATTTGTTTAAATTTTGAGATTTATTCTTCACTTGGTTTTCATAACAATATCATAAAATTGCCAGATTTAACAATGGTTTATCATTATATTAATATACATTGCTGAAATTCCTTAAGATAAGAATTTAGTTCTATTAAAATATCTTTTTACTAATGTATAAAAATGTGTTCTTTTTGTTATATTCTGAGTTCACAGTTTCTTTTATACCAAATGCTTCTTATTTTTGTTAATGTTAGTTTTTCTGTTTGTTTATTTAGCTCTACTTATTGATCTGTAAAGATTTGAGAAGAACAATCTGTATTAAATATCAGTTTGTGTCCTCAGGGAACTCAGAGTTAACTGAATTATTAAGAGTGTAGACAGTTACTCAACACTCAAGTCAGAACTATAAACACGTTGTGAATACACAAACATGCGTTTTGCATTTAGGAATCTTTAGTGTTAGCTACCTTTTGAAATCAGCTTCAAAGTAAAATAATTTTTTCTTAAGATTTAATAGCTTGCCTATTTAAAGTTTAGGTGGAACATTCACAGAAGCCCAGTGACTCTCCCTCAACCTCCACACAGTAATGAACCCACACTGTAGCATTAACAGGAGGCCTGGCAACTCTCTTCTAGTTTGTTGCACAGTGAGTAGAACCAAAAGCTCAGTGGGTTCATTCACTAAGGCTTGGTGACCATGTCTCAACCTACTCATGTCCATAGGCCCAGAGTTCTTGCATGTCCTTTGCATAAGAAAATGGCAAACTGGCAACTCTGTTCCAGTATTTTAGGCAGTGAATAGAGCCAAAACCTTCACTGGGACTTTCACGGAGGCCTGGAAGTCCCATTTCAAACCCTACACAGTGGTAGGCCCAGCAACTGTTCCCTAGTTTGTTGTGCAGTGAACAGCTCCAGCATTTAATTTGAAACTTTCACAGAGGCCAAGTGACTCCACCCACATATCACACAGTGATGGACCTAGAGTTCTTTCAGGACCATAATATAAAATGGAGGCCCAGAAACTATGCCTCAGTTCATTGTTCAGTAAGAGGGACCCACAATTTGACTGGGGCATTCACAGAGGCTCAACAATGCTACCATGACCTCCACATGCTAGTGGGCCCAGGACTGCTCTTGGAACACTGACACAGGAAGGAGGCCCAACAACCCCACCTTGGACCTTAGCAGGTCTGTCCAAGCCACTCAGGGATCTGAATCTCCACAGCTCAGTCCCTGGGGACCACTGAGGCTGAGTTGCAGAAAAGAGCAATGGTGAACAGCAAAGAGACTTTTTGATGATCCTCAATGAAATTGAAGCTCACTGGAAGAGTGAAAGAATTCTGAAATAGAGACCCCCAGACTATAGCGGTTGATGATTGTTCTATTCAAGTATTTCTTCTGATATTCCAGAACAAAAGCTGCATAAGGACCATTACACAACTTTAAGTCCTCAGAGTAAATCATACCAAGAGGATATAGCAGGAAGTAACCAGTCCTTAAATGTTCAAGATTTTAGCAAGAAAGATATTTGCAATAACAATTTTATAGTCAGGAACCTAAGAATTAAAACACAATATTAAAAGCAACAGAAAAAAATGAGGAAATACTTAAGTAAAATCCAAATATTACAGTGGTTTGGTAGTACAGTTTTAAGTTGGGGATTGTACTACTCCCCACCATGTCTTTCATTGCTTAGAAAAGCTCTCGCTCTTCTAGTTCCTTGTGGTTCCAGAGGAAATTTTTGACTTTTTTCCCCTCTAAATCTATGAATTATGTTGTTGGGATTTCAATAAGTATCACACTGAGTATATAGGATAGTTGTTGGAGTATAGCTAATTTGACAATATTAGTTCTTTGTACCCAGGAGCAAGATATGTTATTCTATTTTCTGATATCTTCTATCTTATTTTTCAAAGTGCTGCAGTTTTCATACTAGAAGTCTTTCACGTCTTTTATTAGATTGATTCCTAGACATTTCATATTTTTAGATGCTATTGTGAAAGAGATATAGTCCCCATTTTTTTCTCAGTGGGTCTGTTGTTTGTATATACAAAGCCTATTGATTTTTGAGCATTGACTATATCCAGCTATGCTAGCAAATTTAGTGATTAAGTCTAGCAGTATTTTGTTTTTTAGGATCCTCCATGTAGAGTATCATGTCATCAGCAAATGATGACAGTTTAATTTCTTCCTTTATTACATTTATTCCCTTTATTTCTTTCTCTCGCTAACTGATATGGCTAATAATTCCAGCATTATATTGAACAGGAAAGGGGAGTATGGACATCCTTGTTTTGTGCCTAATTTTAGTGTGAAAGGTTTCAGTTTTGACCATTGAGTAAATTCTGGTTGTTGGTTTTTCAGAAACAGTTTTTATTGGTTTGAAATAGAGTCCACCTATGCCAATTTTCTGGAGGATTTTGATCATGAGTAGGTGTTGGATTTTGTCAAATGTTTTTTGCTTTTTCTGTGAAAATTGAGATTACCATATGGCTTTTGTCCTTGAGTCTGTTGATATAGAATATTACATATATTGATTTATATATGTTAAACTATACTTGCATCCCAAGTATAGTTTAGTATATATAGTATATATATATATATAGTATATATAGTATATACTATATAGTATATAGTATATACTTGGATCCAAGTATGAATCCAACTTGGTCAAGATGTATGATATTTTTGATGATTCTCTGTTTTCTATTAGCAGGTATCTTATTGAGAATTTTCTCATCAATGTTCATTAGGGAGATTGGCCTATAGTTTTCTTTCTTGGTTGTATAATTCTCTGTTAAGGTAATGGTTGCTTCCAGAAATGAATTTGACAGTACTACTTCCATTTCAATTTCATTAAAGAGTTTGAGAAATAGCAGTGCTAACTCTTCTTTAAAAATTATTGGCATAATAAGAGACATGAAGATCAGTGGAGTAGAGTAGAAGATCTAGGAACAACTCCAGATGCACTGAATCACCTCATGTTGGACAAAAGAGCAAAAAATCCTTAATGAAAGAAAGATAGCCTTTTTACAAATGATACTAAAAAAACTGGGTTTAACCTTCCAAAGACTAAAGCTGGACCTGTCTCTTTCACAGTGTACCAAGCTAAAATCAAAGTGGATAAGAGACCTAAATTTTAATAAAGAAACACTAACCCTGATACAAAACAGGTTAGGTAAAACTTAAAGATATTGACTTAGGGAAAGACTTCATGAATAAAACCTGTATAGCACAAACATTGGCAGAAGAGATTAAAAAAATGGGATCTCATTCTATTAATAACTTTGGCACAGCAAAGGAAACCACCAACAGAGTGAAAAGGCAACCAACCATGTGGGAAAATATCTTTACCAGCTTTTTCTAAGACAAAGGGCTACTAGAAAGAATATATAAGGATCTTAAACAAATGAGCCCACCTAAATTAAAAGACCCAGTTCAAAAATGGGCATCTAAAGGTAGCAGACACTTTTCAGAGGAAGAAGTAAAACTGGCTAAGAAGTATGTGAAGAAATGCTCAACATCACTGGTCATTTGAGAGATGCAGTTGAAAACAACCCTGAGAAATCATCTCACTACATAATGTCTGCTACCTCAGAATTAGCTAGAAATAAATGTTGGTGAGGCTGCTTATTCTCAATAAGATACCTGCTAATAGAAAAAGAAACCCTTCTTCACTGTTGGTGAGGGTGTAAACTGGTACAACAGCTGTGGAAATCAGCATGGAGATTCCTCAAAAAGCTAGGATTGGAGGTCTCTTTTGACCTGGCCATTGCTCTGTTAGGTACATACACAAATGAATTAAAAGACTCATTTCACAGTGACATATGCACACCCATGTTTATAGCAGCTCAGTTTGTGATAGCTAAGTCTTGGAAACAACCAATAAGTCCATCAACTGGAGACTAAATAAAGAAGACATGGTTCTTTTATAGAATGGACTATTACTCTGCTATAAAAATGATAAGACTGGGTCTTTCATACTCTAATGGATGTACCTTCAGGACATCCTCATAAATGAAATAAATAGATCATAGATGTGTAAATATTGTATATTTTCTCTCTATTAGAAAATGAAGATGTAAATGAGTGTTAGTATATACAGTAGATGTTCTGAAATAGAAAATATTTGAAAGGAAATATGGTGTAATGATAAATAACGAGAGAAAAAAAAGAATGTGATAGTAATAATAAAAGGAAACAAAGCTTATATATACAGGATCTGGAAGGATATAGGGTAGGTGGTGTAATGGGAAAATTTGAAAACCAAGTCTTGTCATATTAGGTACAAATTCTCAATATTAAATGTGATGATAATGTGGGTATATTATGTACCAATAAAAATGTAAATTAAAAAA